>JANHZU010010806.1:73780-84018 GCA_032468055.1 Acrochordus granulatus | reverse complement strand
TTTCGCTTTATGAGAATTTCGCGCTAAGAGCATTCTTCCGGAACGGATTAATCTCGTCTTGTGAGGCACCACTGTATCTATAAATAAAAAACTGTGGAATATGTCCTTCTCTCTCTTTCTATAAACTAGGTCACTAAATGCATAACTTGTAGTTTACATTTAATGAGGAAGAGCTAGAAAGGACCCCACCTCATCTCAGAGATCTCAAGTATAAGGGAGGAAGTATTTTTCCCTTCATCACTTCCATTTAGGGAAAAGGAGGAGGAGAATATTCATTTATAAATATAGGTTGTAGTAGTATAAATATGAATTTTATAAATATAAAAGAAAAAGAAAACAGGGAATAGGTTAGAAATTGCCAACCTAGCAGTTCAAAAGCATGTAAAAATACAAGTAGATAAATAGGTACCACCTAATTTGATGGGAAAGGTAACAGCGTTCTGTGCACCCTGGCATAGAGTCATGCCAGCCACGACTCCCTTGGCTGTGAATCGGAGATGAGTACCACCCTCTCGAGTCAACCATGACTGGCAGGGGAAACCTTTACCTTTTTTTAATCCGGGGGGGAAAGGAGCTTATTGTACTTTGATGCTAACAACAACAAAAACATGAAGAAGGGAACCAGTGTTTGCAGTTCCACCTTTACTTTGTCTTTTGTAAAAATCCAGTGCATATTAATGGGGAACCCTTAGGGAAGGAAAGGGGACCCCCAAATTCTATTAACATGGGTCTTTAGTGGATCACATTAATTCATGGGAAAGCTTTTGTTGGGCATAGAAAGAAAATATATATTGGATTTCAATTCTTTAATATAAGAATGAGCAAGTCAGTTACCATCACTGTATGAGGTAGTACCTTGTGTTTTATTGTAACCAGTAAGTATAGCCTTGCAGAATATTCTCTTGGATTTACAAACTTGATGTTGATTATCCATCTTGCTTATGAAAAAGAAGGCTTGCTGAGATAATGTATCTACTTTGGGAGCTAAGGTAAACAAAGGCCTATTTTTTTCTTTGCTTCAGGAAGAAAAAGATTCAAGCTCATAGACAGCTGTTGACTTAATTTGTGTTACATATACCTGTAGCTGTTTTTTTCTTTGAGAGAAGAAAAAGTCCCATCTGTTAATGAACTTTGGATTATCCATCATAACCAGATACATCCTAACAAAAAGCTGATTGCATATATATAAAAAAAGGTGTTGATTTCTCAGTTACAGTAAGAGCTGATTTCCAACTTTTTACAGAAATATTGCTTCCATTTGGAAAGCTGGGAACAGTTCATTAAAAATAAACTGTTTAATAAACTGGTTTATAAAGAGAAACTGGTTTAATTTTACTGTGTTATAAAGGAATGATCATAATTCAGCAGTTTGTCCACATTGGATGGAGCTGAAAGGACAGGCTGTCAAGCAGCCATCCTCCATCCCAGGATTCAAATGTAACTTCCAGCATCTTTTTAGTGGCTTCCAGAGCAGGCTGCAGGAACTGGAGCTAAACTGTTAGTTCTATTTTGCATGCTGAAGTGGGGGCTATGATGTTCCCCAGAATAGGGCATTTTTCATTAGGGGCTAAGAAGCCAAAGACTTTATTCCTACATTAGAACAGATTCTAATCAAGGGCTTTGACATGTACCTTTTAAAGAACTGTAAACAAAGATATATAATGGATTATACTGTATGGCTTTTTGTTGACTAATTTACAAATATTTCCATGAGAACTTCCTTTCACTTGTTCATAGCACCAGGCTATCATTTATAAGGCTAAAAATAAGCATGTTCCTGCATGAAAGTATTAATGTGTAAGACTATGTTCTCAATGGGCTTGACTTGATTACTTTCCAGCTATGAGAAATTGTGGATTAATTCTTCACAATAATTTCAAGGTAGTGTGAGTTTCCTAAAAGTGATAGTTAATGCAGCTGAGTCATCCCCCCTCCACCCCCCCAATATCTCTCAGCTGCCAGTGCCAGCTATTGTGCTGGAAAGCAGGTGTCACTTTCCTTCTGCTTCAAATTATGTCAATCCATCAAATTTTATTACAAATCACTGACCCAGATTTCAAAACAAAGATATGTATATAGTATAAATTACAGTGTAACCTGCATAATAAAAAAGGCCTGTAGTTGTGCACAGCCTATTTTGCTGTCACCTGTGTGAAAATTCTACAGGCTACAAGTACAACTTCAAGAGTTACCTTAGGATCTTTATCTGCTTAAAGAAGCTGTATGTGGAATTCTTCTGTCCAAACTGGATGTGGACTAAGAGGTATAAGTAAATCATTATTGATGTCTTGATAAAAATGGCAGTGTAGCAGGACATGATCCCATGATTCAGTGCTCTCATCCTTGCAGGGACAAAGCATTTCAGGGGAGGGGATTTTGTGGTTGCTTCAAGACTGCTGATAGTGAATTATTAAATTGAAATGGTGTAAAGTTCTTCAAAATTTGTTATTTTTAAGTAGGGCTAGATATTATGGTGGTTTCAAAGGGAATCTCCTGTGCCTGAATTGAGCTCTAGGTGACCTTTGCTTTATTCTGTTTGTAAATCCATGTTAAGAATTCTTTGTTTAAGAGCTATCATTGCTTGATCTTGTTCCAGGTGCATCAGCATCTCACTGGAGAACCTCAGTTTATTTTATTGTCATTTATTTGGAGTTTCCAAGAAAAAACACAACAATATTCCAATATTGTTGGAATAAAATTAAACTATTAAAATCAATTTATACTGTGAATAAAATTATTACAAATGTTGCTGTTCTGAAAAGGACTGTTTTTACTATTTTACAAAGTGCCACAAGGAAAGAGGCACACCTGACTTCAGAGCAAGCTGTTCCAAAGAGAGAGGGCTGGGCCATTACTACCTGTGTTACTCTTTGGGTCCCAGTGCCCCAGGTTCTTTCAAAGTAGGGATCTGAAGGATCCTCATTTTACTGTGTCATGTGGGGTGATTAGATTCTGCCTTAAGAGGAAGCCCCAGAGGTAATGAGGTCCCACCATAAGGGGTTTATTTGGATCTGAAAATCCCAAACCAAAGGAATTCACATGACAGAACTTTTGATTATTTTTTCAAGAGACATTTGCTCTGCAAAATGCTGCTTTATAAAACAAACAACTGTATCTCCTAACTTGGTTCTCTCCACACCAAAGGAGAGAGTGGGATTACTGATCCAGGAATTTCCAGTTGATGTTATCTACGTAGACCTGGAACTGGTAAAGTTGTAGTCTCCAGCACACATCCAGGAGGACCCTGGATTGGGAAAGTTTAGATATTGTTTGTGATAACTGAATACAGTAGTACAATGTGAATCCATGAAATAATCAAAACAACATTATAGTATCTCTCCTACCTTCCGTACATGTGCAAATTGCCTCTAGGAAGTGGTGGTGGACATGGTTTGGAATGCTGCTGAGAAATGTCTTCATGTGGAAGTTGCTCTAGTCATATTCAGGAACCTGGGTTTGTAAAGAATATTGTGAATTTTGGTAAGTGAATCAAACAGAGAGTCCTTTATATTTACTAGTACAGAGTATCAACTCACTTTTTGTGTGTGTTTCTGAATAATGAGCTTACACTCAAAATAGATACAATATAGCCAGGCATATTTGAAAATATTGTGTTCTGTTTGTAAGATTCCCATTGGCAGTAACTGGCTAATATAGGAAAAGAATGATAAACTAGATAAGCTCTTACAGGTAGTCCTTGATCTATGGCAGAATTGGGACTGGATTCTTAGTCACTAAATGAAGCAGTTAAGCAAGATGTCATATGACTGCTTTACTTAGTGACAGCACTCCAGACTGCCATTGTTAAGCAAGAACTGCAGGTCATTAAGCGGCAAGGAGCCTTGGGGGAATGGGAGTGGCCCTGGGTTGGTATGGGTTGGGGGATGCATCAGTGCAATGCAAAACCACTGCCACCCCTGGAGGTGTTAGACCTACCTGGCCCAACAGCACTTACAACTGCAGGGATTCTGAAAGTCCCCCACCTACCTATTTTCTACTTGTTCTATGCCCTTTTGGACACCCTGCACACTGGGACTTGGCAGTAGCAGCACCAGAGCTGAGGCTAAAGTAGAGGCCTGGGGCCTTCAGCAGTCTCAGCTAACTGCCACTAACCCAAGGCCTCTATTTCAGACCTAGCCCCACTGCTGCCACTGAGAAATGCCACCTCAAGTCCCACACTGTGGTGAGCTATGCCAGCACCATTCCACATTTGGATTTGGAATACATGCGAGATTTACAGTAGGTAATGAGGCTTCTGAAGCACCATGAAAACAGGGCTTCTGCTGTTTTCCAAGCTGGCATCTCATTCACATGAGAGCTGAAGAAGACTAGGTTTCCAAAGGATTGCAAGAATGGGATGCCAGCTTGAAGAAAGAATGAGATACTAGCATGGAGAATGGTGCAAAACAATGAGGGTTAGCAGGTGCAACAGAGCCTGAGATGTGCAGGCTGGCAGGGCATAATTGGGCCTTTGTAGAAGGCTGGTGTAGCTGGCTGCAGTGTAGGGCTTGAGGTGGCATTTCTCAGTGGCAGTGGCAGCACTGGGAATGAAGTAGAGGCCTGGGGGGCTGTGACAGCTAGCTGAGATTGCTGAAGACCCTGGACCACACTTCAGTCCCAACCCTGTCGCTGCTGCAGGGCAGCTAAACAGCATAGATCAGGGAGAGAGGAGAGGAGAGTTGCAGTGCAAGTACAGATGGGTTGCCACGTACAGTGGAACCTTGGATTGCGAATACCTCGGTGCATGAGATTTTCACAAGACAAGCAAACATTTTTAATAAAATTTGGTTGATGAGCAGCAATTCACAAGATGAGCACCACACAATGAGTTCATGTGGAAAATCTTACAACGGAGCTGATGGTTCTCTCTCACTGCGTAAACAGCATAAATTAAGTGAAAGGCGTTCAAGAAAAGGAACTGCCGAGACTCAGACTCCGGATTCTCCCTCCAGGCAGTCCCCTCCCCCTCTCCTCCCTCTTGTCTCCCTCACGCCAGCCAGGACAGTTGTCAAAGCACGCGCACGCACACACCCAAAAGCACACAAACCCTCGTCACCTGACACCATCCAGCCCATCCCCCTCCTGCCCATCTCTTCTCCCCTCATAGCATGGAGGCAGGTTAAGATGAGAAACATTTCCAAACCACCTAGGAAAGACCCCCAGAAAGGCATTAGGAAAAGGCCATTTTGTCTCAGTGGCAGCGACAGCAGATCCTCCAATCCAGCAGGGGGGGTGGAGAGCAGCTGGCCTAGCAGTAGCCGAGGCTAGAACCTGCCTCAAGGCACATCCATAAGTGCTGGTTAGTTTGTTCTATTTCTGCTTTATATTGTGTGTTGTTTACATTGTTACTTGTTTCAGATATTAGGGACAATCATTTCTAGATCAAATTCCGTTGAAAATGATTTTTCTGTGAATATTTTTTGGGGTGTGGAATGGATCATCTGACTTTCCATTGTTTCCTATGGGAAACCTCTTTTTGGTTTAAGAGCATTTCGGACTAAGAGGGTTCTTCCAAACAGTTTAGGCTCGTAATCGGAAGTTCCACTATACTTGACTAATGCTATCTGATCACCCTATGCAGAGAATTGTAATTGGACCAGAAGTTCTGTCCAATATGTATACATACCTATTAATTTTATAATTGATACTTCCTTTCTACTGAGTACACACTTACTGAATAACTGACATTGTTATGTACTATCTTATACTGTTGTTTACTGATGTTCCAAGTATACTGAGAGCTGCTGTACCTGAGTCAAATGCCTTGCCTGTGTAATCATGCTTGGCAAATGAAGTATCTGAGTACTGTAGAACAAATTGGGAACCATTACATCGTCTAGGGGGTGAACTGGGCTTGTCAGCCAGAGGTCAGCAGTTTGTTCGTTCGAAACCGAAGTGCTCCCACTATTAGCTCATGCCAACCTAGCAGTGCGAAAGCATGCAAAAACGCAAGGAGATAAATAGGTACCGCTTAATTTAGGTGAGAAGGCAACAACGCCTGTGCGCCTGGGTGTATAGTCACGCCGGCCACACGACCACGGAAGCATCGTCGGACAGACGCCACCTCGCCAGCCGTGAATCGGACACGGCTCCACCCCTGGACTCGGCTACGGCTGAAAGGGCGGGGTCGCTCACCATTGGTTGTAGAAAAGGGCCAATCGCAAATCCGCGGAAGGTTTCCCTCTAGAGAAAAGCCGAGATGCAACCGCAAGATAGCCCCGCCCATCGGAGCGGCCCATGATATCCCGAGGAAGAGGGTGGGTCTCAGCTCTGGCAGCTGGCGGGAAACTCGCGTTCATTCCGGAGCTGTGATCTAGTGAGTAGGGGGGACTGGGTGGAGCGACCGAGCCAAGGTGGGGCGGGGGGACAGTTCCGCGGTCGGCGCGCCCCCGTCAGCTGTGTTTAGCGCGCGCGGTGGAGACTTCAGCGCGCGCGACGGCCTCACTGGGTCGGTGAGATGGGCGCTTTGGTTAAAGCGAGGCGGGGGTGCCTATTTAAGGAAGTCCGCTTTTCTCCTTGTTTGTGTCACGTTCCCGGGAACACCAAACGGCCAAATATTGGAGGAGTGGAAAGGAACCTAGCCCCGTTCTCTGGTTTGGTGGCAATAAACAAAATACCGATTCTACTGCCTAAAAAAAAGAAGGACCCCGTTCAAGAGAACTCTTTCCCCTCCGCCCCTGCGGAGTGTTTACGCGAAAGTGTTTACTCTTAAAGTCCGGTGGTGTAGCATCAAGAGCTTCCAGAAGCGACTCGCCGCGATGCGGTCCAGACATGACCCGTAACGGGGCATTCTGGGAATTGTAGTTCAGCTACATGGGCGGTTGCAGGCTCTTCGTGTGAATTCCGCAGGGGGTTGCTTTGAGATTGTTTTTTTAGCCCATTCGTAAGTATCTTTACTCAAATCATTATTTTTTTATTTCTACTGGGGCTAATTTTTGAAAGAATCGGCACACAGTACTTGGGGAGCATGTTCGTGACAGAATCGGGCTTGCTTACTTGAACACAACTGCTGAATTAAATGGGGCTAACCGTAATTGTCTCTTCTGTTATTGGAAATAAGTCCCCTTTAACACGAAAGGGCTTAATTTTAAGTATCCGGTATCGCTGTATCGATTAGGTGGTCCTAGCACAATATTTAACTGCCGTTCCTTTCCAGACAAATGTAATTCAGGTCATGATATTACTTTGGATTCTTTAATCCAAAGTAATTAAATTCGTTAATATTTCTGTGGAACTTCCGAATAAAGTTGTGTAAGATCGCGTACTGTAATACCTAAACCACCAGCAATTTATTTATAAAGTAGCATGTGGCAGTTACAGATAAAAAGCCGATGCTCCCTTTCCCTTTAGTAGTAGACTATAATATCATACGTACTGCTTTAAGAATCAAATATGCTTACACGTTCTGCATTTATCACTACCTGACTCCATTTTACAAGTATTTTACTGTTTGTGCAGTATGCACTTCAAAACTTTAATTAGGTGGCAAAGAAAAATCACGAGGAATGTTCTGCAGAAAGGTTATACCTTCTTATTCCAGTTGCTGGCAAATAAATATAGCTAAAGTATAAAATATGTTTTCAAGCATTGCATGCCTTAGTCAGATAAAGAAAATCAATCCCTACTTTCAGTACGATGGCAAATCACCCTTTCTGATTGATATCTTTTAATTGTATTTCCCCCTCCAGATTACAGAGGATGCTATGTGGGGCCCTACTACCACAGGCTTATTCACTTAGTCTTCCCCTATGTAAGTGAGTTGTTATCCATTCTACTACACAAATTGTTTTATTGAGTTTTTGACTGCTCAAAGTTAACTAGTTTTGAAACTGAGTTTTGTATATTTTGAGATGCCAAATCTGAGTTTTGCCTTACTTCATTGGTAAATTATAAGAATATTATATTGAATTCAAGATGATATTCTATATGTCTGCTCTGTTGGATAGCAACATCCATCAAGGAAATTATCCAATATCTTTTTTAAAGACTTGTTTTCTCTATTTGTGATGAGGACTAACAAGGTCTTATAAAATCCAGATTATTATTCCTTTGGGTAGTAATAATAACATAGCTTTTCTTAATATGCACTCTAGATTTGGGTGCTATTCATAATAAACTTGTATGATGCTTGTGCTTTGATAGGAATATGTAAATTTCCTTTCCTTTTGGTTTAGATACCTAGATATGAGTAATTCAAAGATTAAGAGGACTAATGTCCTAGAGGTCAAATTTGTGGCTGATGAAGATGTTCTGAGGCACATATGTGAGGACACAGGTATCCTTAATTGTTTTACTTTATTAATATTAAAATGAGGTGACATTTATTCATTTTGGTTTCTGCAAAAATATTAAATTTTGTTGTGCTTAGAAGTTTAATTACATCATTTGAAAATGGCAGTTTAGTGAGAGAAATTAGTTACATTATCCTCTGATAATAAGATGTGAGAGCAAGACAATGCTGCTGAAGTATTTAGCAATCTTAAAATAGTAAGTTAACTGTGATAAGATCTGCTTTGGCATCAATGTCGTCACTATAGACAACTTTACAACAAAACTAAGATTTCACAACAACACATCTTTTAATGCAGATATAGAGAGACAAGGCTTTGTCTTCAGGAAGTTTAAACAACTGACTCTAGTTTGTCAACCTTTTTGAAGTAATTGTTTTGTTTTCTTTACATTCTATCAAAGAGTTATCATACAGCTTTAATTTTTTAGAATGTATAACTTCTCTAAAATAATCAGTTTTAACAGGCCTAGGAAAATTATTTATTGTAATTTTTCAGGTATTTTTTCTTTAAGCAGTCTTATTGTACTTTCAGATTTTAAAGTTCGGAAGTTAAGTGCTCCACATACACTTGATATTAAAAAATGGATGAAACATCCAGAAAACAACTCCGATGGTGAAGCCCAAGATATTTTTAAAGAACAGGTTTATGTGACTGCATTGGATGTCCAAGGTATTAATGAGAGAAATGTTGTATTTTGGGAAATCCATTATTTTTACAGCCATCATTATGTGGATTTTTGTATTGTATTATGCATAAATATATTCAATAATATTGATATATATATTTTTAGAGTTGATGAGAAATGGTTCCAGTGGTGGTGATGTCTTTCCATTCCAAACTCCAAAACGTTCTAGTAGAATGGCAGAGAAAGGTATGCATTCTGCTCTATGTTCTTTTTCTTTTATATGTATAGATACTTCTTTTACATATATAGGTATTTGTATATATCTGTATGACTTGTTTTCTCATGAATTCCTTTAAATAAAGTAAAGCTAAATCTGCTTTGAACCTACAAATCTGTTAGTGCTATGAATAACAGATTCCATTAGTAATATCTTAAGGTAATTATCATATCTTAAGGTAATTAGTCCTGTAGTGTTCAGCAGTTTTGTTGGAGTTCATACTGAAATGTTTTAAAATAAACAGCTAAACCTAGGGCATGCAGGCCTTTATTTGTTTTATTTTTTAAAACTTCCAATAGCCGAAATGGTCTGGGCAATTTATAATTTTTTAAAAAAGAAATACAATCTGAGTTAAAACATGTACAATAAAATATAAAATACCATATAAATGAGGAAGCAGCTGAATTAAGGCCTATGAAAATAGAAAGGTCTTCACTTGATGTTAGAATGATGTTAATATGGATACTAATTCAGCCTCTGGGTAGGAAAGTCCATAAGTGGGGTGCCATCGTAGAAAAGGTATTCCAAAAAGAGCTTTTTTGCCACTCCTAAAAGGTTCCTGCAAAGTTAAGGGCTGTTTAGGGAGCCAAAGACTTTGAAAATCACAATCAGTATAAATAGGTAGGTAGTAGGTAGCAATATCCTTGTTGCCCTGAGTATTTCTTGTGTTTGAATTATATTATTTACTGTTGTTTATGACTTGGGATATTGAATACACTTGTACATGGTACAGCATCAGTGCTATCCTTTGAGTATTTGTGAACTGTTTGTATACTGCTTTAATTGGACATTTCTTTTTACTTGAAAGCTTCTGAGTTAATTCACAACTCCGGAAAGAATGCAAAACATAACAGCTTGAAGCTTGAGGAAAAAACAAACACTCCTAAAATCAAAGAGAGTAAGCTCTATTGATAGTTTTTAAAATGTTAAATACAGTGGAACTTCTGACTGCGAGCCTAATCCATTTGGAAGAATGCTCTTAGTCTGAATTGCTCTTAAACCGAAACGTGGTTTCCCATAGGAAACAATGGAAAGTCGGATGATC
>JANHZU010010806.1:58946-71165 GCA_032468055.1 Acrochordus granulatus | reverse complement strand
ATTTATCGGGGATTGTGCAATATACTAAACCACCAGTCACAGTTTACAAACTGCAGAATATTGTATCCCCTGTGCAGCTATCTGTCACCTTGTTTGATCTTGAAAAGCTACATAGGCCTGGATTTTGTTAGTACTTGGATAGAAAAATATGAGGAAATCCCAGAGTTATAAACTGAATTTGAAATTTTAAGAACATTCTGAAAAAAATCAGCAAATACCTTCTACATGTCTTGCCAAGAAAAGTACACATACTGATCCATCAAGTCCCTAAGAACCGAGCTTAATTCAGAAGATTCATTTTTTAATATCTATTAGCTATTGTAAATTTTGGCTCAGAAATTTCTGTAAATATCTGAGTTGTAATCAAGCAATTTTTATTTTTTTTTATTTTCTCTGAGTTGATCTTGACTTGACAACCGCCTGAATGAGTGCCTGCAGTTTTCTTGGCAACATTTTCAGAAGTGATTTATTATTACCTTCTTCTTAGGCTGAGAGAAAGTGACTATCTTCATCCAAATGCACCATACCTATTGTGTGCCATGACTTTTCCTGGGCTTACATAGTAGCTGTACTGTATGATACCAGGAAAATAACATTTGAGTTAAAGAGTACAGTTAGAATACCCACTTTGAAGCACATTCTTGTTTCCCATTCGCAACTTCTTAACTCAAGCACCCATATTTTTCTGGGATCACAGGAGAAATGTATGAGTCCAGGAAAAGATGTAGCTTCTTTAAGCACACATACCTACTCCTTATGTGAAGCACCTTTAGGGCTTTAAAAGGATGTATATTCCTTTATATTTGTTTATTTATCAATATTCTGCAATTGCATATAGATTCTCACACCAAGAAAAATAACAATGAAAATTAAAAGACAGAAGAACCAGCTATCAAAAGTAAACAAACCCACATTCCAGATAGCATCTAGCATCAACTCCCAAATGCTCTCCAGAAAAGCTCCATTTTCAAAAACTTCTGGAAGGCAATTAGAGAAGGGCCTATTCAGGTGGGCTGGTTTGATGACAAAAACATCTCCAGAACTCGGCTCCCCTGACCTCCTCAAAATAAGGGACAATCGTGCTTTTCCCAGCATGATCAAAGCTGTTAGCCCCCTGCTGGCAGACAGACGCAATCTTAATGGTAACACTGCACCAAGCCATAAAAAACTTCATAAGTTAAAACTAGACTTTCAGTTGTATTCTATTATAAAATCTTTCGCCCTTCCTAAGCTGGGAGACAGAAAAGGAATTGATGGATATTTCTGATAATGATTCTTTTCAAATCCTTTTCATCAATTAAGGCCACTACAGATAGTCCTTGTTAAGCAACTGCCTCATTTAGTGACCATTTCACAATTAAGATGGTAATGAAAATGTAACTGTACAATCAATTCCCATATAACTCGCTTAGGTCTGGAAAGGAAAGCTGAAATAAGTTCATAAGTGTAGTTCGATTTCATTCAGTTTCATTATATCTTTAATTAAAAATTGACTGATGAGTGTCCTTTATTTCTGCAATGAATCTAAATGGTCTAGGAGTCCTTGCAAAATCTCTTGAGCAATGTACCTGTTGCTTTTGCTGCTGAATGTGAAAAATTAATGAAACAACACGAATCTCTTTTCTACAAATGGATGTTGCAGCTGCAGTAAGTATCCATTATATTTCAGTGGGAATTTTCAGCACATAGAATAAAGTCACCATAGTTGTGCTTTGAAATAATTTTTTGAATAAACTGCACTTCATCCTTGGATATAGTTAAGATTTCCTGGAACTGAGATCTGTATAAACAATTTCATGGATATTAGAGAAAATGTAAATACTTCATTTTTAAAAAGAATGAATGTTAAGTAAAAAATAAACAAGCCATGACTTAGGATAACTGTATCTATTTTTCCAGTTATTCTGGAAAATAAACTGGACTTAGGGGTTTACAACAAACATATACAGTAACAATACATTGAAACATCCATGGTAAAAATTAAACTTCAGAAAATTGTAAAAGCAGATATAATTAAAATCCTCCAAAATCATCAGTAATTCAGTAGTATCATCCTATGCCTTCATAGAGCTTCTAGAACAATTTTGCTTTTAATAGCTTCCATGAAGTCCTTGGTGCTTTCTGAGCTTGGTTGTTTGCTTGCAGACATTTCATCACCCAACTAGGTAATAGTGTGAGTGAGTGTGGGATTTGCCCCATTTATAGGCATTCATGCAGAAAGAATAATTGTTTCTTGGTGGAAGTTTGCCTACATGCAAATTTCTCCTACTTGCATGCTCTCTGAGGTGTTTGACGGCCGTAAGTTCAACCTTAAGCTACGCATATTTTCTTCTATTGGAACCACATATTTCATATGTTCATATCTTCACTCAGAAGTAAACACAGTACAAATACACCCCCCAACTGATAGAACAAGAAGTTCTTGTGATCAGTCCAAACATTTTCAGTCCACCATATTGCACTGCACTTGGTTTTGTAATCTTCAAGGAATTTTTTTCTTACAGCCTGGGCTTCAATATTGTGCTCTACGGATTAGGTTCAAAGAGAGATCTGTTGGAGAATTTCCGTATTTCTCTTCTTCAGGATTCTGTACATCTTGTTGTAAATGGATTCTTTCCCAACATCACCATAAAATCGGTAAGCAAAAACAGATATATGGCTAGCTTGGATCAAAGTTAACAAATGCTTTCTTACAAAATGCAGCAATGTAGACAGAAGGCTATTACAGATAGTCCTTGTTAAGCCTCCTCATTTAATGACCATTTCACAATTATGATGATGATAGTCCTTGTTAAGCCTCCTCATTTAATGACCATTTCACAATTATGATGATGATGAAAATGTAAATGTACAATCAATTCCCACATAACTTTCTTAGGTCTGGAAAGGAAAGCTGAAGTAAATTCATAAGTATGGTTCGATTTCATTTATCAACCACTTTGCTTCATAACTAAATTGCTTACCCTAGTAAAGATCGCTAAATAAGGACTGTGCATTGCTCAGATTGCTTATTTTCTGTGGTTAACTCTAGAATTAAGGCTGCGTTCTAACAACACAATTAAATTACAATTTGCTTGTTATAATTTACTGTTTAATGATTTGTTCAGTAAACCATAATTAAACCATGGCTTAGCATATTTTGTGAAGTTAGCCAGCCAGTCTATATAGTAGACATACTTTGATTGCAACTTTTTAATGTACAGATTCCACTTAGAAAGAAGTGAAAGATATTAGGAACAAACTGGATAAATTTGAAATACACAGAAAAGATTGTATGTAATTATAAAAGCTTGTTCTTATTGTCTATGGAGTCAACCCTGACTCTTGATAAAGGGCCAAGTCCCTGCATTTTTCTTGACAGCATTTTCGGGTGTAGCTTTGCTAGGACCTTCTTCCCAGGATTAAGAAAGAGGGATTGCCCCAATTTATCCATCTGGCTTTTGTGTCTAAGGCAAGATTAGAACTCATGGTCTCCTGGCTTTTAATCCAGTGCCTTTAATAACAATCCCAAATTGGCTCTCATTATAAAAACTGCAGTCTTTGAATTCTTCTTTTGCTTATTGTACATTTTTATGTGAAAGGTCTTTATAAATTTTGTGAGAGATTTTCTACTATGTTTTGCTTTTAGTAGAGGAATGTTATAACTTTTTCAAGTACATATAATGGTTAAAAATTTGTTTTTAGCTCAGGTTTAATTCTTCTAAGAATCTTTAAAAACAAAGTGCTAAAAGAGGTGATGACCTGCCATTTTTCTGTGCCAGATTTTGAATTCTATAACGGAAGAGGTATTGAATCACATGGGGACTTTTCGTAGCCCCCAGGACCAGACGGACTTCATTATAAAAAGTTTTAAAGAAGGTAAATTATATGGACAGTCATTCTCGAAGTTTGTGTATTGCGCCCTTAAAATTCTTGATATATTATGACTAATGATATCAGGTGATTCAAATTGCATTTAATAGAGAAAATTAGAAATTAAGGTACTTGATCCAGGAGGTTTTGAAATAATACTGGGCTTCCTGCTTTGGAATGACAAATTGTCTGGCAATAGGTTTTGAATCCTTAAGGGCCTTCCAAAGGATAGGAATCATATAGCAAAGATTTTTATTGCAGTTTTAGTATTCTTGTATTTCTGTGTCAGTTCATCTCAATCAGTATTCATCCCCTGTTCAATTTGCCCATCACGAAGCTGAATTCTATCATAATTGTACAAATATATTAAATATTTTTTCTTAGTGAAGGCTTAATATTAAATCTTTAATGCAGATTTAATGTAGATTATGTATTATAAACTACTGTTTTAAGAATACATTTAATTGGAATTTAAAAATGTTTAGAAGCTGTTGTAGAAAACTTTGATTTCAAAAAGTAGCATTTTTTCTTATAAACCCTAAATATTCCATATTCCAATCCTTTAACCTTTTTCTATATATTTTATTTTTGATCTTTGATTTATTGGCATTTCTCTTTTTCTTCTTATTGTTTGCTAGATGTTTCCTTGGAGTTATACCTTCTCATCCACAACTTGGACAGTAAAATGTTAAGAGGAGATAAAAATCAGCAAATCTTAGGACAACTCTCTTCGCTTTCCAATGTCTACCTCATAGCATCTATTGATCATATTAATGCACCACTCAGTAGGTTACTGGGTTTTTCAGACTGTGTATGCCCTGTGTAAATTCATCATAAATGCTAGAGAGCAGTAACCGGTCCCATTGTAGTACAAGTGTAATGTATTCTAAAGCTGTACTTTATTATACCTATTAACAATGATGGAATTTGATTATGATTATTATTTGATACTAACCATTCTTAGAGACTATGCTTTATTTTGGACAGAATGAAGCAGAATCTCAGAACAGTACAAAGGTAGTTTCAGATCACAGTTTATGTTAACAAGGCTTTTTTTATATATTTTTTTTACAAATGTTAAAGACATTGCTTCACTAACAAGATGACAACACTAATCTAAAGAATCTGCTATACTTTTGCAGACACATCAGGATTTATTTTATTAATTAACTGCCCAATTAATGTGCAGAGGCATCCACAGAATGGGCTAATTCACTTGCCACCTCAATGTGGCAGCAAATGGATGACCAACTTAGTCTTACAAATTCTGCCAGCCAGCCAGTTCATTGTAGCATAATCTCTTTCTAGAGCCCATTTCTCTTTTAATCTGATTTATTTTACTTTGTTTTTTCTTTCTGGGCACAGCAGCCACATAACATATTCACCTCAAACAAAAGAAAAATCCCTAAAAATTAAGAACCACATCTTATGAATTAATTTCATGTTTGTAATTCTAAATTGGCTAAAAGAAGGTAATGTATCCTGCATTTAAAATACAGCATAAAAATGTAACATAACATAAACTATCTCTAAACTATCAAAATATAATTTCTACAGATGTCATGGCCTTTATAGATTTGAAAGGTACTTATCTTGCTATACCATGCACACCAGTGCATGAGATTTACCTATCAAAATCTATAGGTAGATATTATATATAGAACTAATTTTTCTATTAGAAAGAAATATATACAAATATAGAACTAATTTTTCTATTAGAAAGATTTTCTGAAGGTACTGGGGAGCCTTAGGAAGTGATGGCTGCCTTACAGAATGAAGAGCACACTGCTAAGAATTTGCAGCTCAGTATTTACTGTTACAAAAACAGGTCTGACATCTGTTTGTTAAAACATAAGACAGTCCAAATGGCTTTTTAAATTGTTTTCCACTAAATGAAGCATGCTTATTTAACATCTTTAGACTTGCACATGAATTATCAGACATCAAAATCCAAATATTTTCACAATCAGATGACAAATCTTACTTATGCACAAATACACAAAGAGCATAGAAGATCAGGCTAACAATGTTTTGCTTTTTTCAGTCTTGCTTTCAAGATACTGTTGTGTTTCTATCAGGGAATGCCAAGGCAGTGAATACAGAGAACTGCCCCATCACCAGGTTGTAATATACTTTATCCTTATTCTTTGAGCTGTTAGATACAATGGAAAATCATGATGAAAAAGGCAACAGTAATTCCAATGACTATTTATTTTGAACCCATTGATTTTCAAAGTTCTTTAGCTAGTGAATAGATCCCCAGAGTCATTACAGATGTATTCACACAGAAAAATGTTCATTGTAACACCAAAGGCAGATTGTGGTTTTCTCATCAGTTCTGCTGAACCTGATCAGAAAGCCGGAAAGTCCTCATTCTCATCTCTATAGAGATGTTATATTACTTAGCCTTCTGATTATAGATCATTTTCTCTCCTTAGAACCTTTCTCTGTAAGCATCAGATTTACCCTAAAAATATAGACTTTCAAATTTAAAAATTCTGATAAGTAGATTGTAGAAAATCTAATGAAGCTATTATAAGAGAATTCTATCAACAGTTGCATATCAGATGCAAATGCTATTTATAGTGAATATTGAAATGTTAGGCCCCTTCTAACTTGCATCATATAATGGACAAGAAACTTGTTTCAAATTTATTCAAATGGAATCTACATTAGCATTTCTATGCTATTTTAAGTTTCATAGGACAATGGCTTAGTCTTCCATCTGTCAGTTAAACTTTCTCCTGTACAGTTATCCTTGTACATTTTCCCTCCAGCTGCTTTTTCTATGGCTGTGTCATTTGAGAAACTGAGTGGGCTAATAGGTGCAGTCTGTAAGACTTGGACTAATTGAAGCTTCTTGTCCTTGGATGAGTTCACTCATTCTCTAGATGCCTCTATTGGAAGGAACTTTCATGATGAGAATCCAGTATTGTTTCTTTAATAAAAAATAAGACAGTAGAAATGGCTGTTCAGCTGATGCTATGATTGTTCTTTAGCAGAGAACTATGACTTTGAGACTCCAAGCTTTTATGAAATCACTGAAAGTCTTGGGCAGTTTTGGAAGGCTTTGAAATTTTGACAAAATATCATGCAGTTTAGTTGTGTTTAATAATTTAATTATGTTCATATTAAATTACATTTTGTTCTTTGTCTTCTTGTGTTTTGAGTATCTTCCCCAGTTTGCCACCCAAAGGCCAAATAAGTCCCTTAAAACCACACCTCTGCACTAAAGATATGTTTCTTTCTAATTACTGTCAGACCTTATTCAAACAATAATCTGTCATAAAAATAATTTAGGTAACAGGAATTTCTTTCTCTCTGCCATTTTTATGCTGGCATGTCACAAAAGCTGTTATGGGAAGCTATTTCCAGGATAACAGAGCCCCAAAATTTTATGCGATATATTCTCCTTTTTGTGCACCTAATATTTTTTCTTTTTGATATTTGTCTTCTGCACTCAAAGTGTGGGATCAAGCAAAACAAAGTATATATAATTGGTTGTGGTATGAAACAACCACATTCAGTCCTTACATGGAAGAAACATCCTACGAGAACTCCCTCTTGGTACAGCATTCAGGATCTTTGGCATTGAGCTCCCTCACACATGTTCTCTGCAGTCTAACTTCTAATGCAAGGTAAGAAATAGTTTGTGAGAAACAGGAGGGATTCTTCCCTATGACCAGAAAGAAAAAAGCCAACAACTAACAGCTAACATGTGAGACTAGTATTGAAAATAGAATTCTTTTATGCCTTACAAGTGAGGATGGAAAATACCTTAATGGCTTGTTTTCCTACTACAGGACAGACTTGTGGCCCTCTAAATGTGCTGAACCATGGCTACCAACTGCCCCACTCAACAAGTTCAAGGATGCATAATGTTTTGAGCTCTTCAGAAGCAATGTGTTATAATATTTTTTCATAGCTGAGTTAGAACCCAAATTTTTGATTTTGCTTATTGTCTTTTCTTACACAAATGAAGAATTTGTGAAGTAGGTGGTATTTATGTCATATGTGCCAATGTACATAAATACATGGCTAAATTTAGATGAATATAAATATAAAAAGGGCTTTTTTTGGTGAGAGTAAAATCAATCCACTGATAACAAAATAGCTACAGTGATGCATGGAATAGCTGGTGTAGTGTTCAGTGGAATTGCAAAAGAAAATATAAAAATAAGGATGTACAAATATATGAGTATGTGTTTTTCTTATAATGCTTTTTCTCATTGGAAGTACACCACTCCTAGGTTAATGACCAGATTCTGTTCCAGTGATCAGATTGTTAAGTGAAATGATCACATGACTAAGATGCTGTGAAGACAACTAATTGCTGCTGTTTCATTCAGATAGTGTTTTTATACAGACATGCCAGTGTTATTTTCACTCTAGTGAAATTTGTCAGATGCATGAAATTTGGTTATAAAAGTGCATTTTGGTTGGAAAATGATTTTATTCCTGTCATATCTGTGAATGGTCACTAATTTAGGTAATCACAAAAGAAGGATGAGTGATTTTTGCTGTATTTAACTATGTTAACATGGTTGTCTCTCTTTTCAGGGGTATTTTTAGGCTCTTGGTAGAGTACCAATTGGAGAATAAGGATAATCCCTCCTATTTAGGTAACATGCATTTGTAATTTGTTTCCTAGAGATCAAATTAGAATAGTGTTGAAACAAGAGTTTGGTAAAGAACATTGACACTGAACGGTACCTGTTAATAAAAAGGTTAAGAACTTTATTTTTTCTATTTGAAATATGGTATGGCCTTAAACTAAAGAGATCAGTAAGCTAGGAAATAAAGTGGAAAATACTTAAGAGCAGGCTGACGCTTTGTAGTCAGAACCAACTCTGGGCTTGGGCTAATGGATCTCTATTTTTTTAGACTGTAAGGCTTCTCTAAGCACATCCTCACAAGGAACACAATGGAAATGGTGAAGATGGTACAATCAAATGGCATTTTCTATGCAGAATTCTCATTTAAATTATGTTCACGTCAGTCCACTCAAAATAGTTGTTTGAGAAGTGCTTGGAGTACAGTTTTCATGCTTCCTTTCATTATATTCTCCTTTCCCAACTTACCAATCAAGACTTCTTGACTTCTTTTGATCATACGTTAGCGTACATATATAGAAAAATTCTGGTTCCTTTCTCATTGATAAACTCTGATACATAATGTTGTGTGCAAAAATAATGAATTACTTTGTTAAAACTTTTTAATGAAGTATCTACCAATCTAGGAAAATGAAGATCCAGTAATGGCTGAGCTCATGCATAATCCAAATTTTGTCAAACATTTATCAATTATTAAACCATGAATATGTTCCTATGTTAAGTCAAGAATAAACTACATTATGGCTTAGAATAATGTGGACAGTCAGCCATTAGATTAGTGCAAGCATAACCTCAGGTTATGATGTAGCATAGAGTATTTCTCATATTTCATATTTAGCAATAATTTCCATTATATGCAAATCACAATATACAATAAATGGGCTTTGCAATTCTTGTTTTCCAAACCCTTACTTTGTTTGGTTTACTAATGATTAGATTATGGATGGTAATGTTGGAGTATAAAGAGAGTAATACATGCAAACTGACACTATATATGTAGACAGATCAGAACTGTATGTTGAAATGTGCACAAAGTATGCTCTGAGCTTGGATATTGATGGCTTGTTTTTTCTTCTGCATTTCTCAATAAAAGTTTTAGAAAAAAATACACTCAGCACTAGGAATTAGATTCTACAGATTAGATTAGATCAGATCATGGGTGTCCAACCTTTTGGCCACTCTGAAGGGAAATTGTTTTGGCTGCATATAAAAATATATAATATAGTTAATGTAAATTAATGTAAACAAAAAACATTTTTTTATATTTTATCTTGCTGGACAACATTACTAGCTGAGGATCGCATGCAGCCCTCAGGCTGCAAGTTGGACATGCCTGGATTAGATGATCTTCCTTTGTGTTGAAATGAGATTTGTCCATTTGAACAAGATTTTATTTTTTATACTGGAGGTGAAGCCTCATTTCTTTTTCTTTTTTAACTAGGTCTTTCTTTCCAAGATTTGTATCAACGCTGTCGGGAGGCCTTCTTGGTCAATAGTGACCTAACTCTCAGAGCTCAGCTCACAGAATTCAGGGATCACAAGCTCATTCGGACTAAGAGGGTAAGTGATGTGCTGCTTTGTGTTAGTTGTAAATTCACATCTTACCTAACCACGTTTGAATTGCAGAAAAAATCCAGGCTGAATTATTCTGGCTACATTGATAAATGCTAGAAGATAAAATGGCTTATTTTTTTGTAATTATGCTATTGATAGAAGCCAAATATTGTTCTCACTCAGTTATACAAAATTCAGCACAAGGATAAGTTTATTTTATATAGATTCCCAACAGAATACTGAATTAGACATTATAGGGATTGCGTAGAAAATACTGCCATTTTTATATCTCTAAGCTAATTCTCAGCTTATATGTTTTTAGGGTGCTGATGGAGTGGAATATTTATTAATTCCTGTGGATGCTGGAATATTGACTGACTTTTTGCAAAAAGATAATGATTGAAGATATATATCTTCAAGCGCAATCCTGTTAAGGACTGTTGGATTTTATCCTAAAATGTATCCATTTTGCAGATCTCAGGAGTTTATCTGTAATAATGGAAAATGATGCTGTATAAGCCAAGCTGCTCAGGTTTCTCCCTTTGCCAGTCCATACCATTATAAAACAAGAATATGTCATCCGCTGATAATATTGTGCCTTCCGTTCATAAATCTTCTGGAAATAAGGACTTAACTAGAAAACTTGTGCCTGATAATACATATGAGTGGCTATTAGTAGCTGAATCCTTTTCAGCTACTGATTGATATATTTTTAATATATCATATATATAGACCATTATTGATCTTATTATTGAAGATGGAAGGATTGGAATTGGAAACTGGTTGGACTTGAGCAAAATAAACTATTGATACCAGAGATGTGGATATTGTTTATTAAATTTTTAGCCTTAATTGGGAACAAAAGATTCCCCCCATATAAGCCATTTTAGGTCATCAGCTGTAAATTGTTTTTGCCAATAAAAGCAACTTACAAACATAGTCAATCTGTTTTTCTTAATATCAGATAATTACCTAATGATTGTTTGAAAGCTCTCTGAATAAAAATAACCATGTGCAGTTGTGTCCTTTTGTATGGCTGTATTATGCTTTATAACTGTTCCTTTATCTTAGGGAACTATTTTTGGAACATTTAGAGAGCATTAACTGAAAGTAAACTATTTCTAGATTCTTCCAAAACACCTCACTTCCCATACCTTTCCTAAAGGAAATTTGGCTGCAGAGGTTTACATGTTTATATTGATATACTGTAGATATATATCAAAATCTACAAATGATAAAAAGTGAAAATTGTTATACAAAAAGTACAGTTACAAATTAGGGTGACAAATAGTGATTTGCCTGAGAAGAACTTCCCAGGATTGATGGATCAGTAAAACTGTGGGAGAAGGAAAGAGCAGAAGGATGCGGTAGTGGGGCAAGTAATATAACTATGAGGCTGATTAAAAAGAAGTGGATAGAAAGCATTCAGTGAGAATGCTCTTAATTAGAAACTGAACATAAGCCTTCCTCCAACTTGATACTTTCAAAATACAAAATAAAAATCTAAGCATTCAAATGTAATCTTCTCAGCTACAATAAGATAATTTTCCCTCTTTCAAAGTTATTCATTATTTCCAAGTATATTATTGACACTTTAGGAAAAGTATATTTTTACCAATATATTTATTAAATTTCTCAAGAATATACACGTACATCACATCTTAATATTTGCTTCTTTTAAGCAACTTGAAGAGGGTCTCTGTCTCTTTCAGAAATGATGACATTGATCTTATTCATAAAATGCACAGTCAGCATTTGTTGCAGCTTTAACAGAAACCCTCGTTCAGTGTTACTGTGTTCACACAAGATCACAGAGATCCCTCTGGAAACAGCATTTAGCACCTCATGATGGGACATCTCTCCTACAATGCAATCAAGAAAGGTCTTTTGGGATGAAACATTCAAGCAGGGTTTGTTTACTATTCTTATTTAAAACTACCCCAAGAACCTGTCTGTCTGATGAAGTAGGTAAAAACACTCCAGATGAATGATTTAAATTCTTATATATGCAAAAATATCTGAAGTACAATAGATACAACAAAACACCTTAGAGGCTTTCAAGAAATTAATCAGTTTTCCAAATCCAGGTCCCTATGCAAAGTTTACTGCATTACTGTAGTTAACTTTGTCTGTGAAGACTCTCACTCGTCCAGGGTAATTGCATCGCAACAAAAGTTTAAAAAACAGGCATCTGGATTGG
>JANHZU010010805.1:0-10710 GCA_032468055.1 Acrochordus granulatus | reverse complement strand
ACAGGGAGGCCTGGCGTAATGTAGTCCATGGGGTCGCGAAAAGTCGGACACGACTGCGCGACTGAACAACAACAACAGAATGCATGTGGGTTTCGTGAAAGTGTTCTCAGATGCCAGGTTTCTATCGCACAGGCTGGGAGAAAAGAGGGCGTTCATTAGGAGGAAGGCTCCTAGCTCAGATACTGTTTCATAATGGTTCTCTTTACCTTGGATTATAATATGAGCCTTTTGTTTTGTCTCATCGTCCCCAATGTTTTGTCTCCTAAAAGCACCAATGCTTTGCCAGTTCAAAAAAGCTTAATTTCATCCTGGAGATGATCAGAACTGGGGATGGCCAGGTACGATATCCTCAGGGTATATGCTGCTTTTCAGGGACTAGTTAGGGAGCTGCAGGATTATAACTCTATTCACAGATGATCCCGCTCTCTGAAAACAGTAGGAAATGTGATGCCTGCAGACTTATCTGAGTTGATTCCTTTATTTTGTTGGTTTGAATTAAAAGGCATACCTTGGAAACTTACATATCGCAATACCAAGTGCCACATTCTAGTATCTTCTTTATTTTTAAGAAAAAACGGGGAAATTGGGGAACATTTAGAATACTGTATAAAAATGACAGGAGACTGAAAACAAATATTTTGCTTGGGAGTGTACCTATATACCAAAACAAGGGCAAAGAAAAGCTGGCAGAATAGAGAACTTCTACAGAAGAAATTATGGAGAGTAAGTGTGTTCAACGAATGGCCACTCTCACCATGGCAGAGATTTTAAATACGTAAGGCTGTCCACCATTTTGTGAGAATTCCCAAATGTTGCATGCTCATCCTTGTTTTCTGATATACAACATATTCTGTATACAGGTTGAATAGATAAGGGAAGAGTATACAACCCTGTTGCACTCCTTTGCCAGCCTGCAACCAGTCTGTTTCACTAGGTTCTGTCCATACGGTGGCTTCCTGACCTCTGTATAATTTTTTTGTGAAGACAATGCGATGTTCTGGGATTCCAGTTTTTCTGACCACTTCCACAACTGGATGTGACTGACACAATCAAAGTCTTTGCTAAATTGATGTAGCACATACTGATTTATTTTTGATATTCTTTGGTTTTCTCGATTATTCCTCATACACCAGCAATAATAGTTTGTGTTGCTTGGCCTTTTCTAAAGCCAGTTTGAACATCTGGCATCTCTTTTTCTATGCAAATGTTTAATCTGCATTGGATGATCCTAAGGATAATTTTGCTAGCATGCAAAATTAAGGATATTGTACAATAGTTTGCACACTACCTTTTCTTTGGTATTAGAACGCAGATTGACTTCTTCCAATCAGTTGGTCTCTGTGTTGTTCTCAAGATTATCTGGCATGTTAATTACTTGTGCAAGTGTAAATCTAAAATGTTACAATCTATGAAGTAAAAATAAAATCACTTAATACAAGATAGCTAACATGTATTAAAACTGAAATGATGAATAAAACAGACTGTAGTAATTCTTGATGCATGTATATAATTATGTTCTATCTCATATATTGGATAAGGAATGCAGAGAATTTTGCTCACTACAATAGTCAGTAAGTCTTTTTGTCATCTTAAAAGCTGACCAGTCCATACTGTCCATCCAGAGATCTCTCTCTCACTTCTCACAAAATTCATCTTCCCTCTTCCACAGAAAGAAAATAGAAAAAGCTGTTTATTCCCCCCCACAAAAACCTGAGTTTCCTGTTTATTGCAACATTTATTTTTAAAGTGTTAATGCTATCTTTCAAAGCCAAGTTTTCCCAGGGCATCTTACATTATATTAAAAATTTCCACAATCACATTTTGAGTAATACTTGAAATACACAGCCAAATAGATGTGGGAAAAAGAACTAAAATGAGTAGGAGTGCCAAAAAAGACACTCAAAGTACAATTGGAAACTATTTGAATGAGAAAAAAATGAGAACAGCATAAAAAGCAAATGTGGCAGCCAAAAAAAAAACTTAACAAAATTTTGAAATTAAAAAGGGCACATATAACAGATAGACAGAAGAACATGCTGCCAAGGAAAAGTACATGCATAAAAATAGCTGTGAATTGTAGGAATAGGTTTAGGTATTGTTGAAGGTATTCAAAAGATGGTAACAAAAGCTAATACATAACCAAACAAATGAAGAATTAATAGAACATTTGTAGATCAGATTGAAATGTGAAGTCCTATGTGCTGTCTGAGCTTGATTGTTTTTCTGCAGACGCTTCATTCCCAAACAAGGTAACATCATCAGTGCACTGATCGTCAGTGCATTTCATTACCTAGTTTGTTAAGGAAATGTCTCCACACAATCATACAATGCCCACTCCTCCACATCAAGGTCTCTCACTGCTGGCTGGAGAGAGGGCAAACTCATGAATCCCTTCACCCAGCTCTCACCATGGGTAAGGATCCGTACAATAGCACACCCACCCAGGCTGGCTCCGGCTCTTACCCTGGAGCCAGCCCCCAGCCCGTAATTCTTCCAATCTGGCCAACCCACTTTCTCTTCAGTTCCACTGATGGCCACAATACCCCACAACATCTGACAGTAATCCTTGCACCTTCCAGCCAACAGTGCTCCAGGCCATAACCAAGGGCCTCGGCCACCACACAGCTAGTCCCGGCCGTCACTACTGCTGCCATTGCCATCACCACAGAGCTGCTCCAGACTGCTCCCAAAGACCTCGGCTGCCAAATAGCTGATCTCAACCTCCGTCAGCATCGCGGTCACCACTGCTGCCTTTGCATTGCTGCTCCTAGTTGTTCTCAAGGGGCTTGGCCACCAAACAATTGATATTGGCCTCCTCTGCTGTCACCACCACTGCTAACACCGTGCTGCTGCTCCCGGCCACTCTGAAAAACTGCAACTCTGGAGCAGGCTGCCAGAGCTAAGACAAGTCAGGCGGCTAAAAAAGGGCAAAAAAGCAAAAAAGAAGAAAAAGCGGTCCCCCAACCATTCATGGGGGTTAGTAGGAGCTCCGTGTTCCGCATCCATTCTGTCTGCCATCTTTAAAAAAATTATCCTCTATTAATTCTGCATTTAAATTTTTAAAAATATACACACGAGTGAATTTATATTTATAATACCAACAGAAGAGAATATCATGATGACGTTACCTAGTTTGGTAATGAAATGTCTGCAGAAAAATAATCAAGCTCAGAGAGGACCCAGGACTCCACAAATGGCGAAGTATTTGGTCCCTGTTTCTGCTCAGGCATCTCCAACGAGAACAGATCGAAGGGACAGGACTGAAGGCTGAGACGAATAAAAACATGATGAGGGAATATCTGTGTGCTATGAAGGAATGGACAAGGGATAAAATGGCAAATAAGTAGAAGAGGGAATATCTCTACCATTTGAAGAGGGGAAAGGAGGACCCAATGTGTTGCAGTCCAGTCAGTATGCTATTGACATCTGGGAAGGTTTTAAGTAGCGTACATCCTAAAGTGATCAGTCTAAAAATAATAATAATGTATTTAATTATTATTAAAATGATGCAGTAATGAACCGAATTCAGCTTGAATTTATCAAGAACACGTCTGGCTCAGTCTGTTTTATGCTGTGTTTGATTGCAGAACCACTTGTGAGGTGGGAATGCTGAAACGTATCTTTGATTTCCACAAAACTTTTGATCTGATTTGCAAGCTAGTGAACCTGGACTGGAGGGTTTGGCGGTCAAGTGACAGGCTTCAAAAGCAACCGCAGAGATTGTGCATCAATGGTCCTTCAGTAAACCGAAGGGAAGTAATGAGCGGGTGCCGTATCATTTAATCCTGGGTCTTTTTCTCTTCATCAATTTACTTCATGAATCGGAGGAGAAGACGGAGGGAGCATTTAGCAAGCCTGCAGGAGAAGGAAATTGGATGGGATAGCTAAAGCGCCAGAAAAGGGAAATAAAATTCAAAATCTTGATAGGTTAGATCAATTGGCTGGGGAACTCTGAGAGCTGAAGTCCATACATCTTAAAATTGCCAAGGCTGAGAAACACCGGGTTAGATAAATGGGCTAAGAATAACAGACAATGCAAATTTCATCACTTAGGAAATTTCCCAGCTCAGTGCTGACGTCAGGCATTCAGGCACAAGCAGAACCGCAATTCTCTTCCTTCTAGCTAAGGGCATCTGAAACGGCTGCGGGGTTCAGGAAAGATCAAGATTCGGAACCAGGCTCCCCCATCGGTCCGTAAGCAACCATGATCCCACAGGGTGAATCATTCAATTTCAGTGCCATAATGAATTCCCATTGGACTGGTCTCGAAAACCATGGCTGACCAGAGCCAAATATTCTTCGACACATCTGGCTCGGTTCAGCCACAATTTATTTCCGTGGCTTGCCCAAGAAAGAGATGTCGGCAGCAGACCTGTAATTATTCAGTTCCTCTACGTACGATGATCGGGGTGTTCTCACTACAGCTGCTTTTAATGAAGCTGAGGCTACTCCTTACAAGGAGGAAACTCCGAAGTCCCTCTCTTACACCAGGTGGAAAGAGGGCAAGGGTCAAACAGAAAGCGGCTGGCCAAGTGCTTCCAAACATTGGTCTAGATTTTAAGGCCTTAAAACGTGATTCAAGAGACCGTGAACAGATTTTGCTGTGGATACCTTTAGAGGCCTGAATAAACCAAGTGCAGAATCTGGGATGACGGTGCAGGATATCAAGCCAATATTTTACAGCAGCTGCCGAGAGTTCTGCGCGATCTCCTGCAGAGCTAGATCCTGGGTGTTTTTTAGTCATCCTGGTTGAAGTTCTCCAAAAGACTCTCCCAAGTGCATGAAATCAAAAGGCAGAACAAAAATGAAAAAAAAATAAATTGACTTTTCCCTCATTCCGGTCCTACGATCTGGTCGTCTGTTTCCACCCCAGCAAAGAATACTGTCATCTATTTCAGGCGTGGGAAAGGACCTCACCCTGCTCTGAAGAGGCCACTAGGATCAGACATCCAGGGATAAGGTTCTACTCAGGCCTCACCGATTTCAAAAGCTCACTTCCAGACATTCAAGATGAATAATGCATCTTGTAGAAGTAGCATTTGAGAACATGTTGTCTTCAGAATGTTTTTCTCATTGTGCCTGATATGATAGACTGAGTGACGAGAGTTGCCATAACAACTGTGACTTGAGAATGTGCCTACAGAAATGTCTACTTCTAGGCACCCCTTAAAAGAAAGAACAGCGAGTTTGGGAGGAATGGGTGGAAGCAAAAACTCTCCTTCCTCACTTCACTCTGCCCTGATTTGCCAAACGATGCCGTCCAACTGAGCTCAATGCGACGGATCTGCACCTGTTAATTCTTCATTACCCGAAAATGGTGCTTTCCCTTTACCAATTAATTCTCTTTTCGATGAAAGTTTCCTCTGCCCAACGTCCTGTTTTGTGTCGATGCCTCTTTGAACGCCACAAGTCATAATTTAAATGGACAAGTTATCATCTACCCTTAAGGAAAAAAAAATGTTATAATGTCTTGTTGGTATTTCTCGCCAGAGAAATTGTGTAGGATATAGAAAGGTGCTTCGAATCTTTGCAGGAAATGCGAACAACATGAAGAGGCATTTTATCGTGTTTGATAGATGTGTAAAAACGCCAAAAGGTTTCAGATACAAATGCTAATTCGGAGGATTTTAAAGATTAAAGTACAACTGAAGCCAGAGACTTTTCTTTTAGAATTCATGACAGACCGCTAGAAAAAGAGCCGTGCAACTTTGCTTTTCTATATGACAATGACAGTGAGATGATGATACGCTCAGAAATAGAAAAATTCAAGACAATTCATAACAGAGGAATGGTTAGTGAAGATGATGAAACTTGCAGAGATGGCTAAACTGACTTCCTTGATTAGAGAAAAGACAATATTTACACTTATGGTTCACCGAAAACCCCTAGTAGACTTTTTGCATGAAATAGAAAAAAAATGCATTTATGACTTGTAGTTTTGATCATTAGAAAAATAAATAATGGGAAAAAATGAACTTTTTTTATATCATAGAATAAGAGAAACTTTGTTCTCAAAGCAAATCAGAAGCTTTTTCTATTTTCATCTTTTCTTTAGGCACTTTTGTCTTTATTTGTTTATTCTGTATTAGCTTGTGCTAGTTTGTATGTTGTCTTTAAAACTTTTAATGAAATTGATATAGAAAGGGTTAGAGAGAGAAATTGAGAAAGAGAATGTCACAAACAGGATATAAAAGGGAGAGATCTTCTGTGCTGTTGCTCTCCAAAAACCATCTCTTCAATTGACTTTGAACATAGATGACTGACAACTGCCAAGTCCCAAATGAAATCAGCAATTATTTCATTTCATAAAAGACAGTCCTATTTTTCTCTTTTATTTTTTAAGATCCTGCCATTTTACCCTGGAGCTCAGGGCTTGGATATACCCAAATAATGACAAAATAGATCTATAGATGTGACCTGATCACATGTTCAGAATCTTACAACATTCTCGCACCAACCCTGAAAGGAAGGACAGGAGACAACAAGGGTAGCTCACTGGCATTTGTAGCTCACAGAACTCCTTCCAAAGTATCTGGATCTTTTAACACAAAATATGAAGGCTTTTGAAAGATTTTAAGAAGCTGAATAATGCAGGTAGTCCTTGGCTTATGACCAAAATGGAGTCCAGAATTTCCATTGTAAGTCATGACAGTCATAAGTCAAGGCACCTACGTGCTTGACCCAATTTTACGACCTTTTTTCAGTGGTCATTAAGCAAACATATTGTCATTAAGTGAATGCCATGATTGTTAAGTGAGTCGATCCATTCCTAGCAAGGTTTTTTCCCAGAAACAAGCTGAAAAGGTTGTTTTCCAGCACAAAACAATATAAATTGCATCAGTGACTGCAGAATGCTGCAACCACACAACAATACGGTCATGTGGCTGTGGGAAGAGAGGTGCTGCTATTGCAACTCTGGAACTGGGTCCATTGTAACTTCAACCATTCTCTAAGCAAGGACTACTTGTCCACCCATTTCACCTTTTAAAAACTTTGGAACTTTGCCCCAGGATGAGCCCTGCCCCCAACCACTTCTGGAAAGATTTCCACATGGTGCGCAAAGCCCAGTGTGATTGTTGATCTGATAGAAGTCATCATACTTGGAGCAGCTGAGAATAAGATAAGAACTTCCCCCTCCTTGCCCTACCTTCTGAACTACGTGCAATGGGATCAGAGTGGTCTTCCTGTCCTTTCATGTTCCATGTAGAGCAGATAATACTCTGAAACACGTCAGCATGGCAGAATTGAATATTGTGGGCCGAAGGCAATGTAAAAAATAGTTGTACACAAGTTTTGGGCAATTAACATAAGAAAGGGCACGAGAAAAGAAGAGAATGAAATGACTGCAGCTCTCTCTCTCTTTTTCTGTGTGTGCATGAGAGAGAGAATATGTAATTCTTACTAACAATAATAATCGTTATTGTCATTGCACCATGTACAACAAAATTAAAATTACTCCCTTTCAGTTTGTCCTGCCCCAACATTGCCTTTAAAACTCAGGCACCCAGATTGATGTGGAACTGATAAGAATTCAATACCTGAATTTGAGATTGGGAGATACTAACTTTGCAAAATATCTCCCCATCCCCCAGTACAAATCACAAGTACTTTAGGCAAAGTGAAAGGTGTTTATTAGGGGATGGAGTCAAATCTTTATACAAGGTACAGAAAGAAATGCTGCGTACATTCCATATATGTGATGCGTCAGAAAGCAACAAATCAAACAATAAAAGACATTGATTAGATGTGAGAAAAGACAGATACCTCTAAAATATGTTGCATCTTCCTTTTTGCCCATCCGGGCTTATTTCTCTCGCAATTGCAACACTCAAGGACTACAGAATTGCTTCCTATTGTTAGTTTTTGAATAAGCTAATTTTTGCATGTTAAAAAAATGGCTTTGGCTAAAGAGAAAACATGGTTTCTTGAACTTCAACAGGAGGCATGGGTGTCATGCTAAAATAGTAATATCACCTTTATTAAAAAGTCAGCAATGAAATTGGTAACCGTTAGCATGTAAAGAACACATCCCACTCACAAACTGGGGTTTCTCATTCCCCTATTATGGGAATCATTTCACAGTGTTAGGAGGATTTGATTGCGATACATCCAGGTTTGCTGTGCTGGGGAAAGTGAAAATCATGGCACAAAAGACATGGAAGATTCTGTGGAGGAACTCAGACTTAGCTGTCTCTGCCTCACTGAACATCTCCTGGGACTTCATGTACAAATATTTTATGTCATTCAATTATTTTTCAAAGAAAAGAGAATCTTTGATAAGAGAGCCGTTTGAAAGAGGGAGAGATTGGGATTCCTTTATTCAGTTTTGGGAGAAAAATGTCAATCCTTTGGGTCAGCTGTTACTCCCTAACCCCCTACAGTTTTGATGAAGTCCTTCAATGTGTATAATATTTTATCACATCATATCATATTATTTTTTGACAGGCTTCTTGATAAACAGATTTATTCATCATTATACACTGCTCTGTATCTTGGCAACTATTTATTTCTCCTTTGCTTTGTTACATTTTCATCTGGGATTTAATTTGAAAATAAGCTCAAAAAAGAGGCTAAATCCAGAAGATATTTGTCAGAACCAGGAAGACTCTGTCTAGATTTGTGTAAACTGATCAAGAAAAGAGCCCCTCATACACAGAGCCGTATGTAAGGAAATTTTGCTCAAGTATCTGAACAGGAATCCAGAATGAAATGCCAACATGCAATAACAGTGCATCCTGCGTCATCAATGAGCCAACTGGGTTGCATAGCAAACTTTAAAATACACTTTATTCCTTATCATTGTGGGCAAAACTGTTTCCCCCTTTCTTTTTAACTCTCATGTCCCAGAATATTCAGCAAATGTCTGAGCAAGTATTTTCTCCTCTCTACCATGCCCTCATATTTTGCACTTGCACTCAGTTGAGCTTAAGAAAAGCCTTCAAATTCAGTGTTGTTGGCTTGCAAGTTTATAGCCATGCAACCCTATCGCTGGCTGACTTCTATGCTTAGCTCTGTGGATAGCTTCAACAGCCCAATTGTTAGTGCTTTCCATCAACTTTAAACCTGCATGCATATACACAATGCAATGCCTAACAAAATGTCAGAATTTTGGGTAGGATTTACAATGATGCAAAATACATTTAATATACCAAGCTGAGTTTAGGCACTCCTGCACAAATGGTATGTTCCAACAAATTTCCAAGAGAAAAGAAGCAGACACAGCCTCAACATGGTAGAGAATTAAACTTGTTTCTCCAAATGTGAATGCATACTTTATTACTTAGATGCATAGATTCAAAATAAGGAAACTATGACTATAGAAAGTGTTCTTCACTTGCCACTCAAACTTGTATCAATGTTTTAGCCACACAGTTTTGTTGGCAACTGTACAAAGCTGGAGTTCTTTCCCCTAGGTGTGTTTCCTTGCTTTCACTCCTGTATGAATTCCTCTTAGCTTTACTCTTCCTTTTTTGACCTACTTATGCTAACTCTAACAGAAGCTTCCACTCCTGCCCATATCCCTCTTATGTTTCATGGTATTTGACTTTGTTTAAATAAGAAAGAAAAATAATCCACTTAGGATTTGTCCTCATGTCCTGTGACCGTGGCGTGAAGATGCCTTGCTAATTGTTTCTGAAGCCTCATCAAGCCTTCATCCCATCACGAGGGCAAAGTTTATATTTGTCTTTAGTTATTCTAGTAGAGTTTTGTCCTTCTCCCAGGACAAATCTTGCTGAATGAATTATCTGCAACATTCATTGGCACAGTTGGTGATGACATGTCAGGAGTTGGGATCTGTTCAACTCCCACTGGCCACTTGAGGCTACTATAGGCATGTTCCTGTTCCTTTCATCCCTGACCACTGTTCTTCATGGCCATTTTGAATTAGGTTGTATATAAGCATGGACTCCTGGCTTCGGCAGAGGCATTTTCCTCACATATGTCTGATGGAAACATTCAGTAGCCTTTGCCAGGTCTTACTCAAAACTCTTTATACACACAGGGTTATCATTGCTTTGAAAGTGCTAGACCTGCTTGTTAAACAAAGGTTTAGCAGTGTTTTGAAAGCTTGCTGGACTTGTATTTTTTAAAAAGCATTAATGCTCCCTAGTATGAGTGCTAATCTGGAAGGTCCATTTAAACAGAAAAATAACCAGCTGTGGGAGACTGTCTCCCACATGAATGAGTTACCATTGGTTCTGTTGAGAAGGGTATTGTGTGGCTGTACTGTCTACGATATTTTTACTCTAAGGGTGACAACACTTGCCTACTTCACAGGCTACTTCTGGAAGCTGCCGGTCACAGCCACAATGGCAGCACTTATTAAGATATGTTGAAACCAGGATAAAATTGATAGAAGATCTATTTGTTTCCCTATCAGCCAGGCTCTTTTTGGATATGTATTTAGTGCTCTTTTAGAAGAGCAGTAGACCCATATTCAGAAATAGTGGCAAATCATTGGCATCAGACAGCATCCCTGCTGAGACAAGTCATAGGCAATATCTGAAACACTTGTCCAAGGACCCTCCCCCCACTGTCAAAAGTTGACTTACATTAAGGACAATGATTTGTTGTTGTTCTACCTATCAAGGTAAGACAGTATGTCTTGTAGAAAGTAGCTGTAAATATCTACCAATAGCTACCCTTATATTCTCCTATATTAAAACTGGAAAGACAGCACCAGTTGTCATCCCATCAGCAAAACAGGGT
>JANHZU010010801.1:0-14081 GCA_032468055.1 Acrochordus granulatus | reverse complement strand
GGACCCACCCTGCAGCCTGCGATGCCAACGAGAGAGAAGGCAGCGGTGGAAGAGAGCATTTGTAGCTCAGGGTTGAACTGTGGCATCCTTGGTGCTCTCTGAGCTTAGTGCTGTTTTTTTGAGATGCTTCATGACCCGACTAGGGAACATCATCAATGCTTGGAAGAGGACAGGCTGGGGGACAGTGGGGAGGGCCAGAATGCACAGGGGATCTGGCCAGCCGTCCCAAGTGGCCCATAACTCACTGACCCTTGGAGTTCACTGGGGTCCAGAGGGCATCTGAGAGTCCCACTGGGCTGGACCACCCTGGCTCCAGAGCCACATGGAGGAGCTGTGGAAGAGGCCAGCATCCAAGTCACAAGAACTAGAATGAGCCAGCTGGGCAGGCCCCTGGCTTGGGGGGTCACCTTCCCCAACCCAGGAGGCTTGGTCTGGGGCCAGATTCCCAGGGCTCCAGGACAGAAACCCACCCACTTCCTGCTGCTGCACCCAGTCGGACCTCTGAGTACAGCTGGATGGGATAACAGCAGTGCCAGCCAAGAAAAGGGGCACCCTCTCAATAGCCAGACAAGCATTCCCTGCAAGATTTGCTCTGCTCAGCCTGGGTTTAATTTCAAAAGCCTCTGAACACGTCAAGAGTGAGTGTTATAATCCATATTCCCAGACGCCCTTTGGAAGAGCAACAGCCAGGATAGTTGGGCAGCCTCAGCGTGCTTTGTCTCAGAGAGAAAATGGCCAGTATGTGTGGAGGAGGATCAGCTGATTCGATACATGGGTACCTTATTTACAGGCAATATATTTAGGGAGCAATTCATTTGCAGGGAGTCCTCAAGTTATGACAGTAATTAGGAATAGAATTTCCATTGCTAAGCCATTGGGTCATAAAGTGTAATGTCATGCGATCACATTGCTTAGTGATGGTATTTCCCATTTCTATCATTAACCAAATCCCAGCAGTCGTTAGATGAGGACCTACCTCGAATCAAGCCACTCTGGGCTTGTTCCCTCCCAGCCCTGAGCCTTGGTAAGGGAAGGGGCTGCCTCCTCAACTCCCCCCACCCACGTATTCCCCCCATCTCTGCCCTTTTGGCTGCCTTGCATTTTCCTGCCTCTGCTGAAGCATTGTGAGAATGGCGCATGCTATTTGGAGGATGGAGCAAATGGCCTTAGGAGGAAGGCCTGGCATGGCCAGCAGCTGCCTTGCACTGATCAGAGTAAACAGTGAAGGTCAGCTGGAGGCAACAGGGCTGGCAGGACCAGGAATGCACAGCAGCAAGGCTGGCAGGGCCAGCAGAGTGCAGGGGAGCATGCTGTGGTGCTGGCTACAGTGCCAGGATTGAGGTGGCACTGGCCCTGGGGCTTAAGTACAGGGCTAGAGGCAGTGGCAATCAACTGAGACTGCAAGGGCCCCAGGCCTCTACTTCAGCCCAGCTGAAGCGGTTTTAAGTGCAAGTGGGCTGCTAAGTGCCCAAATGTTGACCATGTCCTGTGAGGCTGCCACAAGACTTTAATTTTGGGGACTGGGCCTAATACAATGCCATTTTCACTTTGAACAGCTGCTGAACATTTGTCATAGCTCGAGGACTACCTGTGGTATATATTTTCCTGACTGGACTGTGACTTTCAGCATGTACACATTCATAATTAGTGGCACGGACAATTTATGGGGGTTGGGGAATCTCCATGATTGGCTTCATGTGCACTGGGGAACCAAGGGCTCCAGGGTGTGGAAGCTGGGCAGTGCCCTGGCCTGGAATTAAGACATTTTTTTCATCCTCTTTTCCTCTGAGGGAAGTTCGGAGTCTGCTGCTGAGATATATGCAGCCCTCATCCCTGTGGGTGTAACCCCCATTTCCAGACACAGTGGAGGATGCAGAAGGCTTTGTGCCTCAACAGCTGTGAGCATAGGCATCCCCGAGGGGGCAGGGAGATAACCACCCCTCCTATATTTGCGTGCAGAGCCCAAAAGGGTTAGGATTAGGCTGAGCCCTGCAGCAGCTGTTGTGGTGGTCTTTGAGGCAGGATCGTATGTGGGGAGAAAATGGACCCACCTGCTATGTTCATTAGGGCTTGCAGAAGGCCAGCAGCTGCAAGGAGGCCCTGGGAGCTGCCTTCCTCCTATCAATGCTCAGAGAACAGGACTCAACTGTGCATTATGCATTGCACATGGCAACATGATATTGTGGGGGGGATAGCGAGTAAGAGGCCGAATGCAAGTCTGGGGAGGGGCAAGCAGGATGGGCAAGGATCTCCCTGCTCACCCAGCAGTCTTGCTTCGTGCCTAAGGCAGGCAGCTGAGGCTGCTTTGTTTACTGGCTGGCTGGACATGGGAAATGTCCTGCAGGGATAAGCCACCTGGCACGGAGGAGACCCTGGGGTGGGAGGAGGAGCATCCAGCCCTAGCTGGGCTGGCGCCTGCCCCAGAAGACGCAGCACTGTCTCGATGCAGTGGGTGAGTGTCTCTCCTGCCTTGCCCTCAAAAATGGCCTCCTTCTTGATCCACCACCAGGAAGGAGGATGCCTGCTCATATGGAGGAAGACACCGGCACACTCAAGTCTCCCCACAGTGCTATCAAGTCCACACCCTGAAGGGCCTGCTCATCGCCACCCCTGAAACTCCACTGCCCAGCCCACATCCTGTGGGTGTCCTTGCTCTAGCTGGGAGATCCCTTTCCTCAGTTATGGTCATCAGCTGTCCCTTGATCTACAGAAGAATCAACCCACTGGATCCCAAGCCAGAATCCTGGCCACCCCAGCCCCTTCCCAGCAGAGAGGACTGGGCACCACAGGCAGCCCAGGAGCAGGAGGCTGAAGACCCTCTTCAAGAAGGGCAGGCCCCATTGCAACTCCCAGTGCCCCCCAGGCTAGCCCCAGAGTATCAAAAACAGAGTGTTCTTGAGCCAGAACAGCCAAAGTATCAAAGCTGGACCAGGCAGAAGATGGCCAAAAATCCCCTCCCCTACAGATCATCTGTGGGGAGAAGCCCAGCTTGGACCCCTCTCTGATTCTTGCCTCTGGGGTTGAGAGGGTGGAGAAGCACAAGGGACCCTCCTCTCGACAAGACATCTCCAGGGCACAGCAAGAGTGTCCTCAGTGGGCACAGAGAAAAACCCCTTCAAGGACACATGGCTTCCAAATATCTGCGGGGTATTGCATTGGTGAGCCTTTGAGTAGATCCATGGCTCCCCTTCCCTGGCTGAGATGGGAAGGTGCACCCACACCTCGCCATGCCTAGCAGGACGGCACCTCTGCCTGTGGCTTCCCCGGAGAGCAAAGCGCTCCCTCGCCTGCCACTATGGGATGCTCTTGCCCCGCTGCGTTGCTTGCCAGGAAAAACAGGGCATTACGAGATCTCCACCACCAGCTCGAGGGCTAAGTTTTGGGTTCCATGACGGAAACAAGGCACCAGCTCTGCAAGGGCGGGTTGCTTAGCTCCTCCCTTCTAACTGCGCTCCTGTGCGCTTTGCTGCTTGCAGATCAAAACAAAAATATGGATTTAATCTCAGCATCTGACCCATTCAGCCTGGAGGAGGGAGGCAGGCTGACGAAAAGGAGGCACCCTCTGCCGGGGGGGGGGGCGTCTTTTTAGGCCTGGGGAAAGTGCAGAAGGAATGTGCAAACCCAACCACAAAGTCCACCCCAAAGAGCTCTGGCTGGCTCCCACAGATGATCATGAAGGGGTTGGGGAAAAACACACACTTCTGTCTTCAGTGTTACACATAACTCAGGGCAACTCTGCAGTGAGAGGCACGGGTTCAAATCACGGCTCTGCCGTGGTGGTGACAGGGAGGGATTCCTGCAAGGCCCTTTCAGATTCTGGTCAGCAAAAGAAACTTGGCTCCACCCTGCAACTCAGGGTGAGCTATTAGTTGGGGTTACAACAGCCCCCCAGCCCTGATGCCAGGCAGAGCTGAACTGCAGAGGGAAACCCACAGAGGCAGCATGACTGCTGCTGGCCAAGGGTGAGAGGAGTCTGAGGCCAGGGATAAGCTACTGCCCTAAGCCTCCCCAAGGAGGAGAGCTTTACGGGAGGGGGGACAAGGGAGAGGGCCTGGCCACAGACCACGGTGTGGCCAGAGAAGGGGTGCAGTGGTTGGGAGAAGCAGGGGTACTTTACTTGCCACCCTGAATGTGCGAGAGGGGCAGGGAGCATGGGGTGTCCCCCAAGCAAGAGGAGGGAGGTGCTGCCAGAGAGAGGCCACCATTGGCCCAGATGTCTCCGCCATAGAGGCCAGCGGAAAGGGGGCAGGCAGGGGGAGGGCGGCAGAGCTCCCTGCCAACTGCACAACACCAGCTGGATGAAAGGCGGCGGCAGCAACAGCTCCTCTCTGGGGGACTGGTGAGAGCAGCAGCTTGTAAACAAACCCAGCAGCCGTGCTGGCTAGGGGCACGGAGCAGGACTGCTGCTGCCTCTGGGGAAGTGCCACAGGCCACAGGCGAGGCCCAGCCATGGCTTGGCTCCAAAAGGGCCCCTACCCCTCTTGCAGGGGCCGATGGCAGAGCACCGGAAAGCCCAGGCTGGGACAGCCAGCAGCAGTCTCCCACTGCAGCCATCCTGAAGTCCTGCAGAAAAACAGGGCTCCCCACCAGTCTACCTGCTCATCTTCCTGGGGTGCCAACAAGATCCAGGCTAAAGTTCCATGAATCTGAGGGAAGCAGCCCCCAGGAACGGCCATGGCAACAGGCATAGAAAGAACATAGCCTAGAAGGAGAACCCGATACTCAACCAGTCCAGCCCCCTGGTGGCCACCCATCCTCGACGCAGCGAGGGTCCCCCAAATCTCCCAGGCAGCCTGTGTCGTTAGATTGGCTGAGAGGACTCAGATCTGAAGCCCAGCACTGCTGCTTACCTCTTGATGGGGTTATCAATGGCAGGCTGCAAACATTTATTTGTTGATTGATTAAATTTATATGCCATCCAGGCGTCCACTGGATGGCAGCACACCAGGGTTTTTCTGCCCCTAGGGGCCGCCCCCCCAGCATTGCAGCCAGCATCTTTACAAACACTTTTCTCACCTTCTCCCTTTGACCCTTAGAAGTAGAAGCAAAAGAGGAACTGTCCCCCAGTTGCAAGTTGGGACAAGGGAGAGGGAGGGCCACCTGCGGCTATTTGCACCCCCTTTGGGGTCCCGCTTTCTGAGCCAGCGAAAAGCTCTTCTGTCTCTCAGGCAAACAGGCGCAGGAGGGTTTCCTGACCAAGGAAGGCTGGAAGAAGAGACGCCAGCTGTTAATCCCCCCCCTCTTAAAAAACGATCACTGGACTCCGCCTGCCTGGGCAATTTTCATCCAGCCTCCCACCTACCTGTTTCAGGGAAGGTGGAAGAAAAAGTGGTTGCATGGCAGCTTCAGAGGGTCCTGGAGAAACAGATTATCTGGACCCGTTTCAGTCTGGATTCAGGTCTGGTTATGGTACAGAGACAACATTGGTCGTGCTCGATGATCTCTGGCAAGAGCGGGATGGGGTAGTGCATCCACCCTGGCCCTCCTTGATCTCTCGGCAGCTTTTGATCCCATCGACTGTGGTACCCTTCTGTTCTGGCTATGAGGGCTGGGCGCACAGTTTTGCACTGGTTCGGCTCCTTTCTCCAAGGCCAGCCCCAATCGGTGTTGATAGGGAGGTAGAGCCTTCACACAACTTCGTGTTGTGAACCAGTTGTGCCCTTTCCTGGACCAGGAGTCCCTACGCTCAGTCACTCATGCCCTAAGGCATTTCCCCTTTGAACTACTGCAATGTGCTCTGCATGGGGCTACCCGTGCTTGAAGAGCATTCGGAAGCTATGGCTGGCCAGAATGCTGCTGCGCAGACAGTGCTTGGGGCCCCCAGAATGGCACACCCAACACCTCTGTTCCCGAGCTGCACTGGCTTCCAGTCCGCTTCCGGGTGCAATTCAAGGTGTTGGGTTTAAAGCCCTTCATGGCATGGGGCTAGGCTACCTGAGGAACCATCTCACCCCAATGGGGATGACCTGCCCCACTAGGGCTGGCAGAAGAGGCATACTGTGGATCCTGTCGGTCAAGGAATTTCGTCTGGCGGGGTCCAGAAGAGGCTTTCTGCCGTGGCCCCTGTCCTGTGGGAAGGTCTGCCTCTACCCTTGCAACCTTAAAGGGCCTGACTGTGCAGCTGGCTTGAGGCCCCAATGGCAGTATATCAGCTTGGAGGTGGCTGGTGGATTAAGCCAGCCGCACCTTCCCCCACAGTTAACCCAGCCCTCCCGTTCTGCCTTGTTAATTTTTTCTGTCTGATTAATTTTAGTGATTTTAACTAATTTTGAGCAGTTATATTTTATGGTTTTTAATGTTTTTATTGTGAGCTGTTGAGAGTTATCCTGAATTTGGTGGCATATAAATTTAATAAAAAATAACATCAATAATCCCTCTGCATTTGCACAGGTACCCCAAGAAAGGTTCCTCGTCACATGGGAGGGAGGTGCTGAGCAGTGAGACCAGCTATGGGCCCATCCCTCTTCCCTACTTCTATTATTCACTTAGCTAAAGCTGTGGAAGGAAGACAAACAAACTAAAAATAAACAGCCTAATCAAGGAACCACCAAGAACACTCCCTCCAACACTGACAAGGCAAGCCACCTGTACATAAAGACAGCAAAGTTTTCTCCCCGCTCTAGCACTGATGATGTTACCTAGTTAGGTAATGAAACATCTGCAACACAACAATCAAGCTCAGAGAGCACCTTGGACTCCACAAGGCAGGCCAATCCGATCTGCAGATAAAGGGACACAACTGGCTGTTGTATCACAGAGGGCAAAAATGACATTCAACATTATCTCCTCAGTTAGCGATGCCATCCCAAAATTACAGAACAACATTTAACAGAGACCGATGCCAATGTCCTCACTTAGAAAACAGATCTCGGATGAGGGGGAAAGACCCGATTGCAAACTGGGTTAGAATCAGGGTGTGAAGTAGGCTCAAAAGAGGCAAATGGGATTTTAGATTCCATCAACAGAATCATGGCAAGGAACGATTCCACTTTAGGTTGCTTTCTTCAAACCCTACCGACTGTACCCTGTTCTAAGTACAAGATATAATTACAGCAGCAGCAGCAATAAACTTATATTATTGTAATATAGAAAATTCTATTGCAATTTTTACTAGAACTATGATTTTAATATAATAATAATTATACATCCTGCCTTTTATCCAGGAGTTTAGCGTGCAAAATCCAAGCAGATTTTCCTTCCCTTTATGGCCTCAACACTGATTGCAAGCAGCCAGACAGTATGAAAGAGTGAAGAAATTAATTTAGGTTGCATTTTAAGTTTAGCTTATTTTTGATGTAATAAATAAACAGTTCTATTCCATGGACAATTTACACTTCCTTGAATCTTTCCATAAAGAAAACACCATAGGAAGCAGGCAGTACATGCAAGCATATATTCTTGAAAATAATACTCACAAATGATTTATGCTATGAAAACTGACAAACATAACGTATGTTTGGAGAAAGAACCCATTCTAAGCCTCCAACCGGGAGAAGAAAAGCAGAATGTAAATTTATGAATGGAAAACTGGGAAAGAGCAAGAATGGGTGTGCAACCAAAGACTGGGTGTACCGGCCTTTCCTCCAGGCTCAGCGCAGCACCACAGGGTGGTTGCCATTGGGAGGATGCACTGCTGCCTCCTGCCAATTCTTGCAGAAGGGGGCTGGCCAGCCCTGCCAAGGGGCATGCGCTCCAGACCGCCAGTTCCAGGGCAACTTTTATGGACAACCAGGGGCTGCAGAAGAGCTGGCCCAGGGAAGGGTAGGCTTTGGGGGTATGGCAAGAACCTATCTGCTGGTGACTGATGTCTGCTTTCACACACACAGACAAATAACCATCCATCTCTGAGCCAGGCCAGCTGCTCCGGCATCTCCCGGCATCTCCACTGGGGGCTGCCAAAATGTGAGTCAGGCCACTCCATGGGGTGGGGAGGGCTGGGCAAAGGGGATCCTGACTCCCTTCCAAGCTGTGCTGCTGATCAGGTGATGCCCCACTGGTTGTTCTGGCAGGAGCAAAGGGCCAGGCTAATGTAAGGGAGGCCGGATGCGGACACTGCTGATATTCAGGATCCACGGGAGGTGCTACGAAGCATCTCCCATGCCTCCTGATGTCTCTGACTCCTCGCCCTGGCTTGCTCTGTTCTGCTGTCCTTGCAGTGTGCAACTTGGCTTGCCTGCTTCGATCACCTATGGCTGTTTTCTTTCTTTTTGGCACAAAAAGGTTTGCTGAGTGTAGGAGCCAGACTGCTTTAACTGGAAGGATATTTAAGGTTGCAAGCCACTGAGCCACCTGGGGAAGCTGGGGCTGTGTGCAAATCCAGTCTAAACTCAAGCACAGGGGCTGCACAATGCCCAGATAGCTACAAAGCCATGGAGCCCCACTTGGACAGGCTCCATGGCTTCCCAGAGAGATTCCCCTGTGCCTAATTGTTCCGAGAGCTTCTGGGCACCACTGCCCATGGGCTCTCTGCTGGGGAAAGGCAGTTAGCTTCTAGGGCATTGTTTCCAAGACCCCAAGGAAAGACCGTGATTCCTGCCTGGCCCTCCCTGCAATGCCACAATACAGCAAGGCTGCCCTCAGTTTGCAAGAGAAGAGAGACAGGCAACAGGCAGAGCTGGCAGGAGGCTGGAAGAGAATCCCTCCAAAGCCAGGAACAAACCAAGATCTCATTTGAGAAAATGAAACAAGCACCAGGGAGTGAATGTTTTAGCCCAGCAGCAAGAAATCCTGACAGTTGTCTCTTGCAAAGGGTTAAGGTTAACTGCAAACACAGATACAAGGAACACACACAAGACTGCACACCCAGCCCAGTGTGTGGCCACTCCAGCTCCTGGAGCTTCCTCTAGCAGCAAGCAGGGAAGGCCACCTATGAGCCACCCTCATGGACAAATCGGCTGCTCTGGTGCGCTAAATGACGCCCTTCTCCCCCCCACTGCAAGGCCAAAGAATTCAAAGCATTTTCCCTCAGCTGGGGAAGTCTGCATGCAACATCAAGTGAGTGACCTTGACAGCGATCAGTTGCATGCCAGACCCAGGAACATCCTCACCCCCAAATAAATGTGGAGACCTGTCAGTGTCAAGAAAGCTCTTTCTGTGTCCCAAGTGGAGCTGCCTTCCTGTTGAAAAGACCTGAACGCCAAAGGGGGGAAATTGCATGTTTGCCAGTCCCCAAATCATGGATGGCCAACCGAACTGGGATTCTCACTTTGCACAGAGCAATTGAACTGAGCAGGGGTGTTAATTGGGCTGTTAATTTTCCTCCCCTCTCTAAGAAGCTGACTGGCAGGCATCCTGTCCTGGCAGGGGGGTGGGATGATGAAGTGGCTGAGGGTGAAGCTACCTGTACGTAGTGCACTCCAGGCCATAATTCCCACACCCTGCAGACCCACAGCCACTCCCTTCCTTGGTAGGGGTGCCTGCAAGAAGACACACCTTGATTGCATAGTGCAATCAACTATGCCATTTTGCATTTTTAATGAAAGGCAGGAATAGTCCAGGAAAGGTCTATTGCTAGAACTGTTTGTCTGCCCCTTTTCCAACTGTGGGGGCACTGAGGCTGGGGAATGGCTCTTTTGTGTTGTGGCAGAAGCAACGGCCCCCCAACCATCCGGACTGCAGAATAAATGAAAACACTGTCTGCTTAGGAGTGCTGCAATGCTTACATGCAGGGCGCTTCCCCCCCTCCCAAATCCCCATCATTCAGCAGGAACTAATGCTCCAAAGGCGTGGGCTTTGCAAGACGGGGGATGATGAAGAGTCAGAGAAGGGGTGATGGAGATATTCTTTGCACCACCATTTCCACCCTTGAGGCTGCGGCACCCCTTTGGCACAGCCCAGCTCACTATTCTTACTGCAACATGGACTGCAAGATAAACCAACCTTCAGAAAGGAGGGATAGCCATTTCCTTCAGAAAGGAGGGATAGCCATTAATACTCAGGCCACTAAAAACCAAATGAGCAACATCAGCTCCAGTTTTAAGAGTGCAATCACCCTGTGCAAGGAATTCCAAGAGGAAGTTAATTTATGGAACCAGGATGCAAATGCCCACCAGGACAAAAAGATGACAGGAGCAGGACTGGGTTTAGCTACTTCAGACCTTGTTTGAAACAAGAGACAACCTTTTCCTTCAGACTGGAAACTGCAACTAATAATGTCAAGGACAAACATGAAATAATTTTGGATTGGATCTGCAAAAAATCGATGTTTGCGCACAAACCACTGTATGTAGCAATGTCCAGGGTCAGATCATTTTAAAAAGTACAAATATGCCAAGCAATCATACAAGAAACATTTGTTGGGAATGAAGGAAGGTACCCTTCAATGTGGCCTTCGGATGCATACCGTTTGACACATTCCTTTGAGAAACAAAGAAATGACTGAGAGGAGAAAAAGGACACGGAGCTGCCTTGAGAAATCAGTTCAGTTATTTTACAAATTAAAACAATATGGTTAATAAGTAGAAACAATGCAAAATATTCTGAAAATTAGCTACTTTTTAAAACATTCCTCTGTCCTGAGGCATCGCAGTCTGTTTCATATGGCTTTTCTGCTGCTGCTCACCTCAGTGGTGTCCCTGCCCCCCCAACGCGGAACTGATGGGCCTCCTAAGCCGCCTCGTGGATCCTTCCACAATGCTAACCTCAAAGTCCTTTTCGGCCCTGGAGGCAGCCAGGAAGGAGGTGGCAATGAGTGTCACACAAATAACTAAACATTTTCCACGTTGCTGGGGCACCACGGCTTATACGCCATGCCAGCAGCGGATTGTACCACGTGGCCCTGGTTTGAAACACAATCCTTCCCAGCCAGCTTTGGGGTGCTCCTGCCCTCATCTCCTCTAAGCCACAGGTCCTGGAGGTTCTGGGTCCTTGCAGGGCAGGCACCAAGACACCTGATCATTGGGCTGTCAGCTGCAGCTTCCTTTTCACAGGCAGAGATGGCAGAGATTTGAATAAAAGCACTTGACAATGCTGGCCACCTTCTCAATCCCTGTTTTGCATTCCTGAGCATGGCACATGGCCATCTCCTTCCCTCTGGACAGGGCCAATGAAGGGGAGCTGTGATTGCTGCCCCAAGGCGGATCCCTCCCTGCCTATCCTGGACAACCAGGGCCAAAGGTACAAGGCCACTAGTTCTCTTGCCCGAGTCCCCTGTGCTCTACTTTTGCAGGTCACCAGTGCCTGGCTGGGCATCTCCAGAGCTAAAATAATACAAAACAAAGGCAGAGGAAGTCTCTGGGGCTCAGGCAACTGCTTGGTTGTTGGAGAGGAGAAGAGCAGGGAGGGACCAGTGGCTGGCCACCCATGACTTATGCTAACAAAGGAAGCTCGTAAAGAAGTACAACTAATCAACACTGAACTCTGTCTTCTTCCCCAAAGAACACCCTGGAGGTGCCTTCTCCTATTAGGAGCAGAGAGAGAAGCAGGTTTAAAGCAAAGATATACCAGGAATCAGCAAATTCTGGTAGAGCAATGGCTGCAGCAGAGCCCAGTGAGTAACCAGAAAGGAGGGAGCATTCCTGTCCTCCCAAACCTCCCTCTGGGCATGCCTGCAGCTGGTCACCTGCCTTCCCCTTGACAGGTGAAGGGTAATAACAAAGGCCAAAGGATAACAAGTTCTGCAGACCTACTCTTGGTTTCATCTAGAATAAGAAGATTACTCATCTGGTGTAATTCTAGTTTTTTTCATTTTGGCACCAGGGAAACCAAAGAAGATGTGGCGGACCTTTGGACCGAGACAGCCTGGCTCTGACTGCCAAGAGCTAGGTGCTGGAAAACATGCCCCTGCACACGCCCAGGGAGCACTCACCATCTTTCCGGTAGAAACAAATCTCCACCTTGCGCTCCTCCGAGCCCAGCAGGGCCTGTGCAATCTGCGCAGTGGAGCTGGTCTGGGTACGTGGCCCATAGAGGAAGTCACAGGTGCAGGGTTTCTGCATGACTTCGGCCCGGGTGTAGCCACAGAGGTCACAAAAGCCATCATTGCAGTAGATGATGGCGCAGTTCTCCACACGGGCGTTGGCGATGATGAACTTGCGGCCTTCAGAGAAAAGAAGGGCAGTGAGTTGGAAGAAGCCCCAGATGGCCTGGCCAGATCTGCCCTGCACCCCTTTCCCTCTCGCCTGGCTCCTGCCTGTGTCTGAGGGATCTCCTAAACCTGCAAGTAAGCAAGGCAGATGGAGGTGTAACTCCTGCTGCATTTTCTCCAGGGCACACAGATGTGCGCACGCACACACACACACAGAGCCCCTTTGCTGAGGTCCTTCTTATTGACTAAAGGCCCAGGAGTGGGACCAGAAGCCCCTTTCAGCGCCTTAATCCCCAGACTGGTGCAGGAGCCAGCAGAGCCCCTCTGCTCTCCCTGCATTGGTGCCTCTATCCCCCACCCTGACAGAGGATTTGGGGCTCTGCAGGTGTCTGCCCCTCCCTCTCTCCCCCTTCCCAGGCCTCTGAACACTGAATGTCCTGCAGCTGCACAATCCTGGGGTGGGACAGTCACCCCCACAAACCAGCAATTGACTTCCATCCATCTATGAGACAGAAGAGAAGCCCTCAAAGGGAGTTAGAGACTCCCAAGGCTCCCGAGAGATCTCCGCTCTGCAGGAAGGGTGGCTTAACTATGGGGAAGCAGGGCAGCTGGTTCTTCTGGGGTGGGCAGCCTCCCACCTGCCCTGCAAGTCCCAGAATGCCTGGGCAGGGGCTCGCTGGCAGCCCTGGACCAGCCTTCTTGGTTGTCTGCAGGAGGCCCCAAGAAGCACAATGCCCAGGCAAAGTGGCAGGTGACAAAAATGCCATGCCAGGCCCGGGTCCCCGCTGGAGGTTTTCCACCTGAGGTGGGAGGCATCACGGCAAAGCCAAGCCTGCTTCTCCACAGGTACAGAACAGAATTCAGCACGTGAGTTGGCTGGGACCCAGAGCAGAAATACATCAATGCCCGGAATGCTGAAGACTGGAGAAGCCATTGGTGGGGTCAGTATCTTCGTGACAAATCCAGACACCTCTGAGAGGCCAGCCAGCAGCCCCTGCCCGAGCACACTATGGGGCCTTGGCAGAGGTTGCCCGCTGAGCAGCAGCAGCACAGTGTCCTTTCTGCTGGGATTGGCAGGAACAGGATAGGCAGGGGGCGCTCTGAGGCTAAAGATGGGGACCCGGCCCTGGATTCTAATCCACCCCCCACATGCTCTGGGTTCTTCCTCTTCTGCCTCACCTTCCCACTGGGCAGATGGGCACAAAGGCTTCTGCACCACCCCAACTGGAGCGCCCCCCCGTGTGCGTGGCTGCCATCCAAGTGGCTGAGGCAGGGGAGGCACTGAGCTGCAGCCTGCCCCCCCCACCCCCTGAAGAGCAGGAGGTCCTGCACTGTCCCCTCATCAGCAGATGGGCTGGGGCTGAGGCAACCGTTCCCCATCCCTCCAACCCGACCCTTCCAGTAGGAGATGGAGAGGGGTCTCTGCGCGTGCGCATGTACTTAAGGCGGGGGCAGCGGCAGGCCCAGGTAAGGGCTACCACACACTCTGCTTTTCCTAGAAGCGGCTGATCTTTGCCCTGAGCAGATGGCCAGGGGCCTTCCGCCTCGTGCGACCCAAAGCCGAACGGCCAGCCCCCAGCCCCGGCCTGGCCGGCACCCTCCTTCCCAGGCTGCCCGGAGCCGCAACAGGCAGACAGGTGCGCGGTGCCTCCCCTGCTCGGGCAGAGACTACCCCGGGACTGCTGCGAGGGGCTGCAGGGTCGCTCCCACTCGCCGCGATTTGAAGAGGCGTTCGGTCGAATCTTTAAGGCCGCGCCCTCTGCACATGCTCGGAACACCTCTCTCTTCTCTGCGGCCACCGCTCGCGCCAGCTTCCAGCCCTTCTCACGCGACTCCCCGGAGCCTCCCCTTCGCCAGGCCCGAGTCTTCCCGCCCCTCCTGCCCGCCTCGCTCGGGCTCCCGGCGCCCCGCCGCCTCCGACGAGACCCCAATCCCCGCCGTCAGGAGGCCGGCCAGACCGCTGCTCCGCGGCCGTTAGGGCCCCCCGCAGCCCGGGGCCCGCCAGCCCCGAGGGCGCCGCCGCGCGCGGCCCTTCCCGGCAGCCCTCGCCCTCCGC
>JANHZU010010799.1:0-16031 GCA_032468055.1 Acrochordus granulatus | reverse complement strand
AGACTCCGGGAGGCAGTGCAAGACAGGGGGGCCTGCCGTAATGTAGTCCATGGGGTCGCGAAGAGTCAGACACGACTGCGCGACTGAACAACAACAAGTTTGATCAATTGAGAAAATGGCTAAATCAAATTATCAGACATAGAAACAATCACTACAGTGGCAGGAGAGACAGATGAACTGACTCCTTAAATTTTATATATCTACACCTCCAGAGGTAGCATGCTTATAAGCACATGAATGAACACCCAGCAGTTTGAAAGCACATAAAACGCGATTAGATAGAATCTTCGGAAGGAAAGCCGGCTGGCAGCAATGGAGCAGCAAGTTGGTGTTGGACTCGCCCGTCCTGGGGGCAGAGCAGGAGCCTCAGAGGATGCCCAAGATGTGATCATCGCTGGCCAGCCAAGTGGGGTGGGGTTAATAAATAATATATAACCTCTAATCTGTGTAAGCTGCCAAGAGTCTTCAGAAATTGGTGGCATAGAAATGTGATTAATACATAAACAAACATAAGCACATGAAGGAATAACAATGAGCATACGAAGGAATACATGGGTAAAGAAGTTGTATGAACATGGCTGTCCCTAACCAGTTTCTTCCATTTTAACAGAGAAAAAAGACTTGTTAAGATTGTAAAATCTCTTATAGCCCAAATGGAGTTTCTTCTAAGGAAACACATACAGAATTATGATATTGATTTCAAAGCAACAGAACTTATGAAATTATAAAATCCAAAACAACTAATGCCCAAGCCATCTCCTAGTGGCTTTTTGTCACATGTCCATGGCCCTCATAGAATTAATCAATTAATCTGCAAACACATTATTTCTCTCAAATTCTAATTTCCACAAATAATTCAGAATCAAAGTCTACACTGAATAACTGATTTTTTTTCCATACACACACCCATGGTTTTGTGCTAAGGACACACTTGTAGGACATATGGAGATGAATGAAATCAGCAGAGACTAATGAAAGCATCAAGCAAATGGGAGCAATTTGATTGCTTTGAGCACACCCTTAGAATGCTGTAAATCGGAAGAATGGGATATTAGTATCTATCATAAAAATGTTTTAACTGTAGAAGATTGTAATTTTTTATTCTTTTTACATTTTCATTTCACTATGTTTTTTTTTAAAATTCAACCAATATTGTAATTCCTTTGTGATGGCTGCACTGTAACTAAGTAAGAATCAGTATTAATATAATCTTTATTACAGGTTATAAATGTAATATCAAGGCTATTAGATAATGAACCACAAACCTTTAACAATTAGTCATTCTCTGCTCAGGAGATATATCCACATATAAATCTCAGGAAGTATAAGTGCCTAAAGGAACACTGAGAACCCCCTTCCAATGTAAGGGCACTTTAACACTGCCTCTTTCATATTCCACACTCACAGAAGCAGCTTGAAAAGGATCCAGGATCCATCTCCAAATAAAGACTAAGAAGAAGTAACAAAAATGAATGCCCTGTCCCCAAGCCATTGTAGATTTAACAGTGATAACAACTGCTTCACATCTACTCAATACAAGAGGGAAAATAAGACAAAATAGTAGTCGGGCACTTTGCACTTGTTATCTGGGGTATGGAGGAGGAGCTGTAAAGTTATAAAATAAACAGCCCTCTTATAGGACCTGAAAGTCAAGAACCAGGAAGAGGGCAAAATAAGATTTTGACTAATAAAGAAATAGAGCCACAGAATCTAAATTTTGTATGAATATATACATACAGTATACAAACATGAGGTTCACACTGATTTCTACTGCAATGCAGCCACACCAGGAATAAATTGATTTATTTCTTCAATATTGTAAACATCATGAAAAAAGAAGCCAAAGCACTGCAGAATTTTTGCATGGAATTCCCTAAATAGAACTAAGGATATAACTGAACAGCTGATCGATGTAAATTCAATCCAGTTGTCTACTGAAAGGAGTTCTTCCAAACATGCAAATACTTCCACATTTATTTACTGACATCATTTGTTAGATTTATATCATACTTTTCCTTCAGGAGTTCAAGACAGATTTCTGAGAATTCCATCTTCCCATTTTTTCCCCAACTGTAATCCTGTAGGGCAAGTTTGGCTGACAGAGACAGCAACTGGTTTAACCTGGTTATCTGATGCCAGTCCAACATCTTAAGCACTATTATCTCCTAAGCTTAACACAGGGTTCCAGTTCACAGGAAAGCTTTTTACATGTACACATAAAATTTAAAATCATAGAGAAGTGGAAAGACTGCTCACCATTGCTTGCTATGTAGAAATCTACATATAAACATATTATCTGAATGGTCTGAAACTCTTCCCACTTTCTGGGAATGATCCCAGAGACTTCCTAACTAGTGTCAATACTCTTACAAATTATAGTGTGCAAGTTGATCAAGTCTCACTGAGGCCTGCAACAAATGAGACAGTCTTGGCTTGCAGGAAGAATATTATCTATGCACAAAAACTAAAAGCTCATTTCTTATTCAGATTACTTCTTACAAGCAGTTGCATAAATCAGTGGCTGCATATGTTAAATCTGATGCTGGCCTGTGTTCAGGGGATCATAAACATGTTCAAGAGCTTATCCCTAAGATTTTGCATCTTTGCTAAAGTAATGAGAAATGAACAGCTCCACAGGAATGTTGCAGTGAAGCAAAGTGAAATGCCTTTTCTATTTTTCTCAGCTCAGGAAAAGAGATGGGGATATTCCAGATGTTATGCTGGACCTGTGGTCTCAAGATGTTGCAAAATCATAATGGTAGGGATGGAAACTGCAGTAACATTTGGAGGGCAAGAGGATTCCCACCCTTATGTGGACTAAAACCAGCAAAATATAAGTCTTGGAAAGCCTGATCTCAGAATAAAGAAAGAGACAGCTACTAGAAAATCTAAAATATTTCCCTTCTTACTGGCAGTTGTCCCAAGACTGGACAGCCAGTGGGCAGAAAGTTTTGGTTTAATTTATTAGTTATTATTAAGAATGATTAAATTATTTTCAATGAGGATATCACAGGAAGATCAACCTGGCTATAAAGACATGGTTATCAATGCATCTTAGTTGTGACCTTGAATCTTGCTCATCTATTTTGTCTCCACTCCCCTTTTTGTTTACTGTCTTTTTTAGTTTATAAAGTCTAATTGTAAGCCTCTTGATGTGAACTTTTGTAAGAAATTATTTTTTTTCTGGAAAACAATATAAAATGAAATGAAAGAAAGAAAGAAGAAAGTTTAGAGGACAATGAAAAGGCACAAAGCATGCTATGAACTTCTGAGAGCTGACATTAGACTCTTACAGTTAAACTAGTAATATGCTTTCAGACATCTCACAGTGACAGTTTCTAATTTTACTTATTTATTTGATTTCTACTACATTTGCTGAGTAAAATTGATAGTTTCACTTAATTATCTTCCAGAATTGGGGGGAGGGAACCTTAATTTTCATGGAGTTAATCATTATTACATTTTACTACTAATCATCATTAGTTCCCAAATGATCAAGAGAGACTTAATGATAAGGAGCACACATAGCTGATACACTGACTTATTGCATTTAATGGTCAGTGGAATTACTTCAGGTGACCAAAACATCAGCCTCCTTACTTTTTTTGTAAGATGGATCTCGAGTATGGTGGTGGTGGTAGTGAACATGTTTAAATGATACCGTAGATTCTCAAGGAGAGTAATGCCTCAAATCCACATTTTAAAAAAGATCCCAATATGAAGAAATTAGAATTATAGAACCTAACTAATTACAGCAATTAAGCAAGGCTATTTACTTTGCATAATTTATTTTTCTTGTATTGGTCCCAGGAGAAGCAAAGATTATTAGCAAACATTGGTGCCTTGGCCTTCTAACCATCATCGTTCTGTTGGCAGAGACTGCCAACACACAAAATTTGTCTTCCAACCATAATATTTGCAAATTAAAAAAAACAAAAAAACTCTAGAGAAGAGTCTTGGCCTATTGAATTCTGGTTACATAATGGCAATAAAATATGTTCCCTATGGTTTCTTCAAAAAAACTAAGCATTGTTCTCCTTTCCTAAAACATGTACACCCTATATGTTTTTCATTCCAAAAGATATCAGTGTATTCTCCAGCAGAGATTCTCTGGGCAATAGATAAAGGGAAGAGTTTAGAATATTCATTTTTTTATAGCAGCAATTAATGTTAAAACAGTAACATTTAAAAACTGAAAATATTGTTCACGTTTCTAATAATTCACAATCAAAGCATGAATATGCAACATAGCAAAACAAAACAGTCAGATTCTACAAAAAGTGGATCACAGATCTTACTCCCTGGGTATATCTAACCGCTTCAAACAATTCTCACATAAAAAGTAAAAAATGTCATTAAAGTGTATGTATTCCTAATGCTTGTTCATTTCATTACTATAATAGTATATTGGCAATACTTTCAAGTTTTTCAGCAAACTACCTGCATGGCCATAATTTATCTTCTATATAAACAGAACTTGCAATTCCTAACTTTTAATTATTCAATTATTAAAGAAATATTAACTTTCTGTTATCACTGTCACATAGAGCAGTGTTAACTTTATTTAATTCATATTGTTTCCTGCAGCAAAGCTGAGATCTTAAATCTAAACTATTTTAAATGTTTTGAACTAGAAGCAATGAATTGTTTCTTTTTTTAGACGTCCAGCTGCTTGATGAGGCTTGCAATCCTGATATTTATTTAGAGGTGGATTTCACTGAAATTAATGGGATTTGTTCACAGGCTATGGCATGTGGAAGATGAATTTTAAGCTCTCTTTCTTCCCACACACGCACCCCACCTTGTATTAAATGGGATCCTTTTATGAAATGACAATATTTATACAGTATAAAATCTCATAAATAAAAAGACTTACACCAAGATCAGCATAATGGAATATGTTACCAGCTCTTTCATGTAATAATCAGGGCAGGAAGCATTTAAAACTGCTCTGATCATTCCTTATCTTTACCCTCCTGAGGATAAAGCAGTTTCTTGGCAACAAATAAGAAACCCCTTTACTGTTTGCCAAACCATTTCTGTCAAGCCAACCTGTCACTCCACAAAGACACTACAGGAGTCTATTGAAAGTTTATTTCTTAGAAAAAGAAGCTGAAGATTAAAAACAATGAGGAACTATATGATATTTAAATGCCTAGAAAAGTCCAATATACTTAGCATATGACAAACTCTGGAGCCATTTCCTCCCCAAGCATGTTTAATGAATTCCTGTATTTTTTCCAAAACTGCAAGTGTGTGCTTATATGTATCTTTAGCATTTTTCATGGTGTGAAAGAAGCCCCAAAACATGTCCTGCATGATGCAGAAAACACAAGAGGCCCTCAGTGCTTCTGCAGTTGTACAGACTAAAACCGTTTTATCCAAACAATGTATTTTACCTTTCCAGCCTCATAAAAGGAATGCTCAAACCAAAACCAAAATATGGATTCAGAAACTTAACTATGCATTAAAACCATGATTAAAATACATAAATCAATTTGGTGATATATCTTAACTAGATGTGAGAAAAAAGAGGGCTGAGCCAGGGGAAGGTGTCAAGCATGGGATCAGCCTCGAATCTCTATATAGCCTCAAGCGTGGTAGAGAGCCAGCCCCTCCTGAGTGCCATTGGACCTTATCTCCCAACCATTCGTGATCAACTGCCAGTTGGGCAGATTCTTGCAAATATGTAAGACCAAATAAATCTGTTAGCTTGAATCTTGATACCTGGGTCTCGTCTTTTGCACCTGGCATTAGGTTTTCTTTGTATATTTTAAAAGGGTATTATGATTTTCAAGTAGTGTTATAAGATATAAAAAGTATAGAAAATATGAAGATATTTTATTTATTTAATTTAAATGCCACCCATCTCATTATCAACTGCCTCTTGAAATAGAAAATCATTGAACATCTTCTGCAACATGCTTTAGATCAGTGGCTTAGGTGTTTAGATATTTTTATTAGTTAGCTAACAGGGTTTTTTAGATTAACTGGGCCTCTTTTAGTTAGGGTTCAGATCTCAATATTGACTGAATTAGCATTAGTCACTCTGGTGCATAATCTGTTTCAGGAACTGGATGAGGAATAGAACTGGTCCTTCTCAACTTTTCAATGATGTTCAATAGCGTGATCATGGTATTTTTTTTATTATGTGCAAGGAATGAAAAGGTCATCTCAGCAGGTATTTTTTTTATGATGTTCCAGAGGTATGATTTTCTCTCTCTTCTTTTTCTGTATCTATGTGAGTTTACTGGGAGAAGTCATCCATGAGTTTGGAATGAGATACACTGGGTATCTGACTAATGGTAGTCAACTGGGTATCTGACTCTGGCATCTACCCCAGCCAGAGATTCCATGAAATCTTGACCTCGCTGCTAGGAAGCTGTGTAGACCTGGATGGGATTCTGATTATTTTGTTAGCATATTTTCATATAAATCTAGCATAATTTTCACAGAGTGATTGCTAGTCCGAGCAAATAGGCTCCAAAATGTTATAAAAACATCCAAATAGACTGAAGTAGGAAAAAACATCCAAAAAGAAATTTATGAAGTATCAAATAGGCTTAAAAAATGCTAGCTGAAGTATTCAACATCTAAAGTACTGTACCCAGTTGCTCAATCTAATAATAATTTCTTTAGAGACAGAAAATAACTAATTTATGTTTATCTATATCCTGAAGATGCATGCAGGAGGAAATTCAATATCATTAGAACCAGAAACTATATGGACTGTGTAAATTCTCACATGGTCCAAAGTAAACAGCCTAATACTAGATCAGGCCACTAGTAGAACAGGGAACAGAAGGAAACTGTACTGTATGTTCTCTAAACAGAGAATCTTTTCTTACTCTTTACACAGAACTGGTAAGATAAAGAGGTACGAGAAATTTGAACACTGTTATAAACTAAGATCAGGATTGATAGGCAGAGGTTGTTGGAATTCTTTGGCTTCTTAGGCTTTTCTACAATAAATGTACTTTTCAGACTTTATTTAACAAATTTATATAGCTGCCCATCTCACAAGGCAAGTGACTTCTTGGATTCTTCTGCATCTGCTTATCTAACCTGCTGGGGAGAATGCTGGATGAGTATATTATGTACTTAAGACTTAACTTTTAATAAATTAAGGAGGAGGGGAGGGAGGGGAGGAGATAACTTACCTGCAAACTGAGCACTGCCTTTGTGGCTGCAGAGCTGTAAACATTACAATCACTGAATAGTTGCGAGGTGGAGCTTTCACAAACCTTCTGAATTTGTCTCCATTCATACGGATAACTGAGCGCCTTGAACTCCATTCCATAAGCTGTTCCACCTTCTCTGCTAAAAGATTCTGAAATCAAAGCACAGAGAAAGACTACATTAAAAAAAGTTTTATGTGCCAGGATGCTGCCATAAACATGCTATAGTGCTAATGGAAATTTATTTTATCTTTTTTTAAAAAAAAATTGTCACAAGCTTAATTGATGCTTACTGCTACAATAATTTCATACTGTTATTTCCTTGCAGAAAGTTGGTAAGGAAACTTTCTAGTACTACAGATTCATGAATTTGTCTGAAAGAATGCTATCTGAAGGCACAAAACAGGACTGAGCCATGTTAACAATTGCAGTAGGCTTCCCTTTAAAAATAAACTTAAAAATGCTAAGATTGCAAAATCCCCTGGGTTAGTGAAAATCCCACATCTAATCAGCTCTGAATATTTCAACCATTTATGCTTATTTAGAAGGGACATGGAGGTCACTCTGTACCAGGACTGAAAAAGATTAATAAGAACTGGAACAGTGTCTTCCATTCACATCAAAGCTTCTTGAAAATCTATTATTTAACTAGTCATGTGCACTGCCAATTTTGTGCTATAAAAATATGGAAATATTTAAGTGCCATAACACAGTGCCTGAATTTCTCTTCCTACTCCAACACCAACAGAAAAGCAAATTTCTGGTTAGTTGTTGACACAACATATACTGATAGCAGCTGTCACATCCTAATGAAGAAATTGTATACGACATCAATACCAAAGCCTACATTTCAGCAGGATGTAAGTGATTCGAAGATGCACTGATTAGATAAATCTGACTATTCTGAATTAACTCCTTATTTTGTCTGGTTTACCAGCTGGGATTAGACCACAGTCCCACTTCACCATTTGCTTGATTTATTCAACCCCTTGTTCCTTAGCCTCTGGAATCTTTTATTGGTCTCCATGCCATCCACCTGGATAAACTTGGCATCTGTAACTATGGAAGCAAATCACAAAATCTATCTGCCCTCAGTTAAATTAAATGCAGTACTGTATCTCTGGATGTCACTCTGCAGATCTGCAGTTATGAATAATGATCTTTCAAAACTATTTTCCAGCCAGCTAATATAATAATAACCTCCCAAAGTTATTTGATTAAGATGGGCAGCCATATAAATTTGCAGAATGAATGACTGACTGAATGAATAAATAAGCAAGCAAGCATTCTGAAATTACACATTTTGTTCCTCTCAACAGGAAATTATGAACTTCTCTTTAGCTCTCCAAGAATTAAGTATAAAACATAAGTGTTATTATTACTTGTTATTATTATTATATTTTGCTTGCTGGAAAAATGACAGCCCCACATCATAATGCTTTGTGGTTATAGGTTAAATTACTGCATTTTTTGGAAATTAACAGAGTACTCTAATGCCTTATTCTACTCTGGGATTTGAAAAGGTTAATGTCTTCTCTGGCCTGTATTAGTGTACATCTATTGGGAAAAGGAAGTTCTTTTCACTAATGTATCAGAAAACAAGTGTTTTACACTCTTCTCAAATATATATATACAATCTTTCCCACCCGGCTGCTACTCAGCTATATCATGTAGTTTAACTTTACAGAGTCCTGTCATGTAATGTATGATTGTTTCTCAAAACATAATTCATAAATGTTCATGGGATAAAAGCCAGAATCTCATTTATGGATTTATAAATAATAATACAACTGTTTCAGAATATACAGTAATGGGTATTTGCCATTCGTTGACCAAAATGGCAGCCTCTGATTTGCCAACACACTCACAGATGGTAAATTTAGGATAAAAGCTGAAAGGATTATCATAGGATTAGAGATTTATTGCTAGGACTGAATTCCTAGCAATATAAAAAAACATGATTCAGAGTAGCTTGTCATGTTATCAAGGCTGAATGGATAACTGAATATCCTCTTCTGAATAAATCTGCGGTATCTCTGTTGACACAGGAGGTCATGTGCAGGAGGTCGGTGTGACTGAGGAGGATGCTGAAGACCAAGGAAGATAGAAACAGAAGATTCGCTGTGGTGACCCCTGACAGGAGCAGCCGAAAGAAGAAGATCTCTACTGACACAAGATACCAAGATTTACATGAATCTCACAAATATAATTGTGGATTTTGAATTGTGGTGGCTATCTAATATTTTGAGGCACTGAAAATATGAAATCTGCACTGAAACTTCTGACATAGTTTTAAAACAGCTTCAAAAACAAATGCTGGCTTCAACACTTCTCTCTAAATCCAGAGAACAAAAATATCAGCCTCATTGACATCATCACTCTGTCCTAGTGAAATCCTCCAATGCTAAGGATGACTTTCTACCAAAGCCCAGAGATTAGCTAGATGCATTTGAGACAGTACTGCCAGCCCCACTATGTAGACCAGAAGAGAGAATCAACTTCACAGGAAGATTAGAATTATACTTTATTCAGACAGGCTTATGGAATCAGAAGGACAGTTTCTGCTCTTGCTCTCTTCCTTCTTTGTGAATCTAGAAGGTGTTTGCCTGACCACTTCAAAATATTATCTGGTTTCCCAGAATTTAAAGTATGCCTCAGTCCTCTTTGCCGAGGTAACAGTTCTTGCACATGTCAAGGGCATCTCCCATACTGCAGTCCTTAGAATTGGGCAGCTGATAAATTTAAACAAACAAACAAATAAATAATACAGGTTCAAACAGTCAACTTGACAAATAATTTATGCTGGGAAGTACATGACTAAATGAATCCCTGTTGGTTCTGCTGGACCTCTCAGCCGCTTTCAGTTCCACTGAGCATAGTAGTGAAAACAATGCTCAATAATTTTTACAAGAAATTGTATCAATAAAAAATCACTAAAATGTGTTAATATGCATATAAATAAAGCACCATTCAATAAGCATACATGCATAACACCAACAAATCTATCTAAAATATACAAGAAGCAAATGCCAGGCTGGAACAGCTGGTTGCCAATACTACCACACTGAAAATCATCTTAAGTGGCTAACAACCTACTGTCTTTGTGACTAATAACTCAGGACAATTTACACATTTTGAACAATACATTATTTCTATACACTGGCAACTGATCAAAGCCCAATTACAGAACAGAATGAAAGGTACATTTAAAACATCAGAAATAATATATATATGGCTTTGAAAAGCAATAAACTATGAGACAAGCAATTGTATACCATATTATGATAAAGAAATATCTTAGGCCAGATTCAAAATAATGACATTACTTTCCATGCATCAAGCCTCATACTGACAATTAGTTGTTTGTGATTATAACAGCAGTAAAAAATTTTGCACTCTCACATTTCATAAACATCAAATTCCAAGCATCGTAGCATTTGCAACACCAAGTTGTTTTCTGGTTAATATAAAAAATGTCAACTTCTTAAGTGGCACTTTTACTGCCAAGCTCTTTGCAAAGCTGAAGTTAGCAAGAAAAATTACTGTCTTTTAGGACATACATTCTTTTTTTTTCTTGAATTTATCCTACCCTCAAGATGATATAGAGGCTGAATATATATTAAGGCAAACTGGTTTGAAAGAAGATGAGCAGAATTTTAGAACTGAAGAAAGAAACATCAATAATCTGTCCTATACTGATGACACACCCTGATAGTCCAAAATACAAAGGATCTGAAAACTCTTGTAATAAAACTCAAGGAGCATAGTAAACATTAGGCTAAAATTAAATATAAAGAAGACCAAACTAATGATAACAGGAAGAACAACCATCCTTAGAATTGGCAAGGAAGATATTAATCTGGTAGATCGCTTCTGCTGTTTTTGGATCAACCATCACTAGTAAAGGAACAAGCAGTCAAGAAATATGCCACAGACTGGCATTTGTTAGAGTGGCAAGAAAGACCATGGAAAAGAAATTCAGATGCTGTGACATGTCTATACCTACAAAGATAAGAGTAGTTCAAACATCTCCTATGACACTTAATAGAATTGAAAATTGGACTTTGAAGAAACAGGATAGAAAGAGAATTGATGCTTTTGAACTATGCTGTTGGGGAAGACTGCTGAGAATCTCATGGATACTGACATTTCCTATAAGTATCATGGCAAGCTGACACCTTGCTGATTTTGTCTGTCTAACAAGACAGCTTTTGTGAGTGGAATCATCCACTGGGTGCTGGACCCGAGCCAGTGTAATCTGTTTGGAACAAAGAAGAGATTGAGTTCATCCATGTGCAGAGTCACATGTCCAGAGTGAAAGCAGCTCCTTGTGAGCAGACTATGGAAACTGCTATTTTTATGGGTGGATTTTGTATGAAGTGGCTGAGAATCAAGACTGCATCAAGCTCACAAAGCAGCGCTTTATATTTTTAGATTTTAATCACTTTTCTGGATTTTTTTATTTTATTTTTTGCATATTGGAGAGATCAAGACACTTTAGATTGGCAAGGTTTAACTGTATTCAAAGGTAAGTTTCCACCTCCTTAAAAAACGATGATATAAATTTGATTTTAAAAGCTTTTAAAATATATGATTGTTTTGGACAATCATATATAGCAAAAGGATGTTTTACATATGGATTTTTGAAAGTTAATAATGAATTAAGAAAGATTTGGAATTATAGTTTTGACTTATTTAGAAGATATTTTCTCATGGGAAAATGGAGGTCGTTTTTTATTTTTTAAATAAGAGACCTGAATGCTAGATACTAGACCAGAAGACAAAGAAAACAGAGCAAAAATCCTTCGTGTAAACTTTTGAATAACCTTCAGCCATGTTTTTGGACAGAGTGGATCAAATGCATGATAAAATTCACAGAACACATTCTACTGAAATTGTAAAACAAAGAACAAGCTGCAATGGATATCTATAAAATTAATTTGAAGGGAGACTTAAATGTAATACAAATGGATCTGATGGATGACTCATTTCCAAAAGGATGTGAACAGATATTAAACCAGGAAACTGATCTGGATATTTCTCCCCCAGGAAAAAAGCTTTGCAAAGATTTATAAGAACTTTTTTAGAAGTGACAAACAAAGGGATAAATCTGAGAGAGATGGGAAGTTTAAAAATGTGCAAAAGAAATTATACTTATTGATACAAATTAAAGTTCTGAAGGGTTTTTGCTTTAAAACACAAATGCACAGCAACTCTCTCTCAAACTTTTTTTCCAAGGGGTTATAAATTAATTTTAAACAACTAAAGAATATTTCTAAAATCAGCTTGCTTGACCGGGGTTAAAACAAGAAAATAGTTCTATCTGTTGGGCTTTTGCTAAAAAAAGATTGATTGACATAGCATTTAGATCTTGTTTTTCCTGTCTAAGAGATGTGCTATGGGAAGATTATGTTTTATTTAGAGATGGTGATAAGTTACTAAAATTGTTTTTACCTGCTAGGCTGAAGGGGTATTATTTTTTTTCTTCTCTTTCTCCTTTTTTCTTTCCCTCCCTTCCTTCCTTCTTTCCTTTTTTCAGTTTCAGTTTTTTGTTGTTTGTATTTTTATTCTCTTCATTTATAACTCTTAATATTTTTTGAAAAATAATAGCATATCATGGATAACCAAGAAAACAAACAAATGAATCACTGAACAATCAATCCAGAGTTCTCATTCAAATCACAAATTACCAGGTTCAAATTATCTGACTTATGATACAAAGGCCTAGCTCTCTGGAGATGGCTCTAATGCTGGTAACGGTGGAAGGAAAGGGAAGAAGTGACGGCTACCAATAATGATAGGCGCATAGTTGAAGACCCAAGTTAGAGGCAGATCATTACAGAGAAAATCTGTCTATGTGTTGCTAAGATTCACCAATATTTGATGGTACATAATCAAATAGTTTTCTACACTTTCTTTTGAAATATGAAACTATGTAACACATTAGCTCATTTGGTCCAATTGCCCCAGAATCATCCATTTTTAACTAGTAATGGATCTTCTCTCTCAAGTCATTCTTAATTTGTTCAGAGGACATCCCTTTATAACCAAATATATTAACGACATGGTCCCAAGATCTTTCTCACATAGATCCCCGATCATTCTCCCTCATTGATGGCATACTGGTTCAAATCATTTTTTCCTCTAGCACAAACATTCAAGCTAAACAGATCTTGCTTTTTGAAAACCACAAATTTATTATGTCTAAATATTTAATTTTTAGCCGTGCTAAATGCCTAAAATTTGGAATTCAGATATAAATTTCACAGCCTCTGGAATAAATTCTGGAAGGCCATAAGATAGCATCAGAGATGCTGAACCCATCAGGGGGGACAAAGATGGAATGAGAGTAGGAAGCCTCTTTGAGGGAAACCAATACCACCCCCATATACTTTAAAATATTCCCAACTGAAGAAACAGTCTGAACTGGCACCACCAAAATATGGATATTTTATTGCCAAACGAGCAATAATCTTTTGCAGTTCTGAAGATCTCTTGTAGCCTGAGGGTTATCCACCACTGCTTTAAGCAGTCAAAATGTACCAAGGAAACTTTTTAGAAAATTATTAAACAAAGAATTAAGCAGGGATGTGAACAAGAAACTGACGATCAGAAGCTATAGGCAAAACACTATAAAAATTAAAGGACAAGCTTGAGCTAGAGGAAAGGACCTAGGAAAAGGCAAACCCCAGAAGAACAAATGCTTTTATACTGCTTCCTTCCCAGAAGATCCAAAGGTCAATTAGAACAACAGTACCATTTTCTGTTCTGTAACACACTCAAAGGACACACACAGGGATTTCAGCAGCTCCTGGCAGTCACACAAATAAGAAATGGCTGCAAGTCAGAATCCAATTTCAACTTGATTTCAGATACTGTGAAACATGCTCAGATAAACAATGCTAAATCTGCAGATATCCAAATGGTCACTGGGCCTATATTTCTTAAGAAGTGTCTTCTGTATCTCTCACAAAAAAGCCAAAGAATGTTAAATTTGAGATATATGTTGGGGGAGAGGGAAAAGGTTCTCCAGACTCAGGAAGGCAGCACATAAATGCTCCAAAAAAATGTTGTATAAACTAAAAGATTGCATATCCAAGAAGGAATTGGCATTATACACAAAATCAACTGCAAATACTGCAACCAACATTACATAGTACAAGCAGGATGCTGCTTGTAGCTAAAAGGAAAGAAATTATGTATGTGACATAAAAAACACATACCTACAAAAAAGTTGTTAGACCAAACTACCTAACTGCTACTCATGTCTTCAAAATGAATCATATATTTGACTGGGTGAACATAGAAATTCACCAAGCAAACAGCAGAAGAGCCAGATAATTCTTGGAAGCATGGACCTCAAATAAAGAAACCATTATGAAAATAATAGATTTACCACCCAATCAGAACAGACACATCAGAACAGAACTAACACCATGCTCAACTACCAATCAATGAAAAGTTTCTGAGAAGTTCCCAATCACCAACCAACCCACAAAATTAAAGTTCCACATTGACTGTAACTAGAGTAAAGCAAACCCCTAAGAAGCCTTGCTGGAACACACAGTCAGATGTTTGCAGCACTTGTGATCTATATTTCAGTACAGATCTTCCTGGGCCTGGAGGTACTGCTCCCTTGAAAAGGTATGTACAAAGAATCTAGGCTACTGGTATTTCAAGAGATCATCAAGATAAGTCTTAATAGGACTTTCAGGAAGAATGGCAAACTAAAGATTGCTTTACATAAGTGGAGCTGATTATTGGAGCTAAAAACAGGGACAGACAAACAGATTCAGTCCTCCAACCCTCTATGGACAAAGAGAGGATGTGAGATCACCCAAGCTGCACTCCATATGGTTTCTCCTTACAAAGACACTGCAGTGAAGTCTCCGGAGGGTAGGAGAACCAGGAGCAGAGAACATTTGCCATACTTGCTCATGCCATAATTTGGACCCTTCCAATGAAAATTTCCTCTGCTAATCACTTTTCAGAATTGCCTATTAACTGTTTTAAAGAGGTTAGACACCTTCAAAATGACAAGGTTGGAAACACCAGGTGAATCCCCTCAATTCTTAACATAAGAAAATGAATGTTTCTCTAAAATCTTTAAGAATTTAAAATAAGCAGGAGAAAGCAAAACAAGGTTCTGGCTACAGAAAGTTTTAAACAGCCTATGGGCACTGAAAATGTTGGAATATTTGATTCTGAATATTACAACTGTGAAATTAATTATTCGGAATAAATGTATTCTGTGGGAAAGAAAAAAATATTTTCAATACTGGAGATAACAAGAAACAAAAGATAAAGAACTTATAATGGTATTCAGAGACATTTTTGAGGAACTGTATCAAGACCGTAAGTCATTCATATCAGCTGTGTTGTGTGTTCTTAAGAACAGCTTGTTTTCAGATGAAGCCGATATAGAAAAGGATTTCTAACAATATCTATGAATATGAGCAAGATTTGTTATTAGACGTAAAAAAATTGAATGAGCCTTAAAACTTAAGAACACATTAAGAATGTCAATCCCAAAGAGTAATTGTAATAATTTCTTCTTGCTAGACTTATAAAAGACTTCTAATTTTGAAGAAATTTGAAACAAGAGTCAATCATCATTTGAATAATTAAAGACCACAATTATTTTATGCAGAAGGAAGGAACACAAAGTTGGTTTATTTGATCAAAATTAAAATTCATGTTATTTTGAGTGGTTCTTTTTGGATTTGCATGAGCTTCTTATTGCAAAACTTAAATTTAGGCTGAAAATTTAAAAAACTTAGGCTGAATTTAAAGAAAGTAGAGAAAACCACTATGTCATTCAGGTATGACCTCAGTGATATCCCTTATGAATAT
>JANHZU010010797.1:254572-273198 GCA_032468055.1 Acrochordus granulatus | reverse complement strand
CAGGCCTCTCTCATCTTTTTAAGTGGGAGAACTTGCACAATTGGTGGCTGACGAAATACTTTTTTGCCCCACTGTATATGGCTTAGTCCCTGATTTCTTCAAGAATACCTGTTCCAAACAATCTTCCTACTCAGATGTATCTGTAGAAGATACTTGCTGAACATCTCTCTTCTTCATAAGATGTGACAAGAGGAGACTCAAGTGAGGAACTTCCCTTCTGTGCAATGCTCCCACTGGACAAAAGATTTGTTAAAAATTGTAGAAGACCTGGTTTTTTCAAAGAAGATTTGGGAATAAATAGGTTGAATTCCTTTGCTATGTGAAGTATTCTTAAAATCCATGATCAGTATGTCAATGAAGATTCTCAGTCATCCAGGTAGAATCATCTAGAGGTTGAGTTATGGCAACTGGACTTCTTTTCTTGTTGGTTAGAAATGTTTCACTGCTTATCCAAGCAGCTTCTTTAGTCTGAGAAAAAGTTGGTTGGGATCAACCAACTGGTTGTCATTCCTTACGTGGCCAGTGTGTTGGAGAAGCTAATACAGATATTTAGAAAACATCACATACCTGTGTTTTTCAAACCCACCAACATACCGAGAGGCTTGTACACCCTAAAAATTGAACACCAAAACATAAAAAGAGCAATGTAGTATATGCAATCCAGTGCAGTGAGGTGTGCTCAGAGCTCTACACTGGAGAAACCAAACAGCCTTTACACAAGAAGATGGCCCAGCACAGGAGAAGGAACACCACAGGACCAGAATCAGCAGTTTACCTTCATCGAAAAAAAAGGACATTAATTTGGGAACAATGATATTCACATTTTGGACAGAGAAGATAGGTGGTTTGAGAGGAGTGAAAGAACCCATTGATACAGTTGAAAATCCTTCTCTCAGTAGAGGTGGAGGCCTCAGACATAATATGTACCCCATTTTTCATGCTGCTCTTTCATTAATTCCAAGGAAGATGAAGAGCACTTCACAAATTCACCAGGGAGACACACTTAATAACCCACTAGGGGATGAACAAGGGATTTAGGAGTTGAACATTTACATCCGAAAGACTCTCTGTCTACTCACATCTTCTATTGTCTGTCTAATGAGCCTAATCAGGTTAAGTGAGAAATGAAGCCACCCTGGAAGTTATATATCGGGTCCCCTAACCAATTTTTTCTCAGATTGAAGAAGCTGCTTGGATAACCAGCAAAATGTTTCTAACAAACAAGAAAAGAAGTCCAGTTGCCATGACTCAACCTCCAGACATACATAGTACAGTACTGATATTATGACAATATTATAACTGTTTAATTGTGTAATTATTATACAATACACTTAATCTGGTTATTGTTATACATATTATGTTGTTGCTGTGAGCTGTTTAGAGCCTAGATGCTAGAAGAAGTATAAAAGTAATTGTAATAAATAAAATTTTCCAAACCTTTAGAGGCCCACTGCTTGTCAGTTTAAACAATACCAAGCTAGATGGGCCAGGATACTAATTTTATCTTGTAGAGTGCCAGTGAAACTTCAGCATGTATCTCAAGGAAAAAAGAGAAATATAAATTGGTACCTTGGTTACTTTTTTCTATCAGGTGAGAGGAAAAGCAGGAACTAGGAATAGGTTAGGAAATCCTAGCTATCAGAGATATGCTCAAATTCTGGACATTGGGTTTGGCTGAAGTTGCTGAGGCTGAAAAAAGCCATTTTGTGACCCTGCAGGTTGAGCTGCATGCTGATGTCTTTAAAAGAGAATATGCCACTGGAAAGTGGGAGGCTGGACTAACAGGCTACCTTGTGTTCTTTGCCTACAGAATCTAGCTCAGTGTTTCTCAGCTTTGGCAATTTTAACACATGTGGACTTCAGTTCCCAGAATTCCCCAACCAACAAGTCCACACATCTTAAAAGTGCCAAGGTTGAGAAATACTGATCTGACCCACCTAACTGAAAAGATCCTGTAAGACATGATTCATATGATGGCTCCAGAGACAGCATCATTTTTTCCCCTTCCAAAATCTGCAAGTTGGATTAAATCCTACCATTCCACTTGATGTTGTAAAATACTCTCATATTTTAGGATACAATGAAAAGTGTGATATGAGGCATAGATGGGCAAATAGGCCAAGAAAAGAAATGGGCATGTATGGGGAAATTGGCCTTGTCCTCTGTTTGTAGGGGGAGGTAATAATTTCTTGGACTTTCTGTAATCAGCAATATAGGTTGAAATGGCACTCCATAAAGGTGCAAGTAACCTCTTAAAAACAGTTAGCTAAGTTAATAGTGGTTCTTGAAATTTGTGCCTGATCATTCCAGATGGGGATATAAACTGTTAAACTGTATGTAACTGCTCAGTCCCATGGTTTTGCATCTTCCCTAAACCAGGATGCGGCTTTGAGGCTGATAGAAATAGTTTATCAGCACTGTGCGCATCAGGGCTTTATATCCCCTGAAAGTTAAAGCATGGCAAAGTTTGATGCCAAGTGCATGAAATTCTGTATAGGTAAGTATTTTAAAACATTTCTGATATCATATTTAGAAGTGGCTTCAGATCTGACAGACCAATTTCATATTCTTCCAGACACCTTGCAATACATGTGGTTTTGATTCCCTCAAAATTTTACTCAGCTGTCTTTAGCTGTATTAAATCATTATTGTGAACAATATCACAATTTCCTCAGCTCAATTTCCCTTTTATAGAACAGATAATGTTTTTAAAGAAATATTATTTTATTTCCTCTGGACTGCTGGCCATTGTAAAATGTTTTGCTGAAATTTAATCAGAAAGCTCTCACAGCTAAAGATTCCTTTTTTATGGAGCCAAGAACTATTGAGGGTTTCACTTGGTGCGGCAGGTTTTGGAACTCAATACTCTGAGAGTACAGAAGCCCTGTTGGTTCTTTGACATATGTTGCAATCAAGACTATAAAGCAGGGATTGGCAACCTATGGTCCGTTGGCTGGATCTGGCCTACCACTTAAAATCATTTGGCCCATAATCCCCCCACCAAAAAAAATCTACCTGGCTTACATTGGTCCGAAAAATGAAGGGTGGCCATTTGGGTAACAAGTTCACAAGCCACCTCAGCAAGGGTGGAGTCGTTAAGTCTCCCATCTGGTGTTGGCTGAAGTGAGAGTGTGCCCAGAGAAGGAAGAGGAAGTGCATGTTTTTGGCTAAGACAGTGAGGCCAAATGTGAGGCCTCACAAGCTCTGCGTGCCCCATTTCCTTGATCTCCATTAAGTGAAGTATATAAGTGAGCCTACCTGGAAAATGGAAGAGGAAGTTGCCACAGGAGCACTGGGCAGCTGGAAGGAGGCAGAGAGAGGGGTGAAGAAGTGAAAGTGGTTAAGATCTGCATCTGGCTTTATTCTTACTACGTTCATATATATATTAGCTGTAGAGATGAATGTTGCCCACCATCCACTTACAGACATGGCCTCTGGCTCTATATGAACAAGGTTGCCAACCCCGCTATAAACTAATCAACAGTTCAGAAGTATTAAAGTGTTATTATGCTTACCTATGAACTGTCTCATGTTCAGCATCCTGTAATGTTTCTTTTGGCTTTTTTGACAGTGTTCAGGTTATGAGCCAAGGTTTTCTTTTTTGTACTCAGCAGTATTATTTATCACTTATTACATACAGCAGTTGCAAATGTGATGCTAAGAATGCATTCTGTAGAAAATGCATTACTGATCTGACTCAAAACAGACGAGCACACACACCTCAAACCAAATGGAAATTTGATTAGGCAACAAATGCATTTGCCAGTTGAAATTTCAGCAGGGTTTTTTAAAGATGCAAAAAACACAAAGAAAAAATATTTAGATCATTGTCCAAAGTAAGAATTTGTGTTTTGCATTCCAATGTTGGTTTGTTATTCATGGGAAGTTTAGGAGCTGTTCAGATTACAAACATCTTTGATTTGTTTATATATCAACAGTAGTTCCCTCCCTGGTTTCCAAGATCTAAATCTAAAAAGATTTTATATTCTACAAATACCTGCCTGTAGTTAACACTTCATTCCTTGATCAAAATAACTGTTGTAAATAGTTGTGAATAACAGAGCAGAAATGAAAAATTTTCACTCTCAACAAGTGAAAAGAGCTTTTTATTAGGCATCGTTTCAGAGTGTGAAAAAAATCTCCCATTTCTATTCATAAACTTAGGATAACAGAGACCATAGCTTAGAATATCCCCAAATAGTTGCATTTCTAAGGTTAATACTCTAATCATGCAGCTTTTTCAAAAAGGACCACTAGCTGTGAAATCGCATGGAGAGATTTTAAATTGAACATTCAGTTTGCAAAGAATAAGCTGCCGGCCAAGGCAGAACTTTCTCCCTACTTAATTGGTAAATGCCCAGATCAAACCCACAGCCTGAATGAGGTGCTAAAATCCTCATCTTATCCAAAAGTTATACAGTACTAAGTATGAATACTTTTGCTCGCTCCAGTTTAGCTTTAGGGGAGAGAGATTGTGCAATTTTGTGATTTGTTACCCACGCGTTGCAGCGTACGACATCCTGTATCTTGTGAGAGTTCCTTCTGATATAAAGCAGTGATTTGCTGTTCTGTGTGGTTTTTCTGATTCGATCGCATGTGCTTTCTGCAGTTGTGCTACGAAAACCAATGTATGTCCATGTTTTGGTTTATTCTGTAAATGCTGCTTGCCCCTCTGTTTTGAAGGCACTTGCTTACCTTTTAATAGCAGATGCGTAAGATCTGCCCTATTCTAAGCCTTGAAGCTGTTGCTTCCTCTTGAAAACGGAATGTGTGTGGTTTCTCAGATAAGGCTGCAAAAAAAAGTAGCTTTGTTTCCCCTATTGGGGATGACAGCGTTTACTCCGATACTGGGAGTTCACGCCAGAGCTTTATCACAATCCTTGAGATTAAGAGCGGGGAGCCCTTTCTCCAGAAAGAATCAGCGATTCAAGGAACGTTCAACTGTCTGCTCTAACCAAAGGGAATGAAAGAGTGCCTCCCTGCTTCCTCCCCAAGATTTTAATGTTTTAAAGATTCTTTTAATGAAAAAAAAGGGAACACTAACTCGATCGGGCCAGTCTCCTGCGGGCTTCTTTGCAGTATTTGTAAGAATGACTGCGGCTATGAAAGATCCAGAGCATTCTTGGGAAATGAAAATATAGGCGGACAGCATCCTAACCTTTTGCTTGCAAATGGGTCCGCCCGCCCCAAAGCAAAGGCTCAAAGGCGCTTTGCTGGGCTGAAAGGAACGGGAGCGAGCGGCTTCGTCCGTCCGCTTCAACCCACGCACGTTTCCTCCCTGGCTGTGCCCACCGTGGCACTCGGTGTAGCTGAACCCTCAAGCCTGGTGTTTTTGAGGGGTGATACCTTATCACTGAACTGAGGTAGTCCATCTTGTGAAATTACAGATCCTAGTCTCCGTGCTTTCCTTTCTCACTGCTCCTAAGTTTAATTTGATACCTGTGAATATGACATTCAGCTAACAGAGAGAATTGTTTAGTGACTAGAGGCTTATAGTTTCCTGTAATAATTCCATTATTTACCTGCTAAAATTCTATATGCGGTGGCTAGAACCCACTCTGTTTAAAGTTTATCAAATACTGGTAAGCAAAACAGCTTTAATTTATTTGAGACAGGAAGTGATTTGTAGCTGTACATTTTCAGTAATTATTATTGAACAGAAATTCACTTTCCACCCAATGTTTTTTGAAACGTTGGTTGAAATATTTGTTTTGCGTACGGTTAAGTGCGGGGTTTTTACAATTAATTTTTGAATTCAACTGTCAGTCTCTTTCTGCATTAAAAAAAAGCATTTTTACATTCCCTTCCCCCTCCTACTGATGAAAGTGGTATAACCTGTGGCTGTGTTTTGGTTACACACATTGACAATCGATGGATAATATTACTTTTTTTTCAGCATGAAACTGAACACTCTAAATCCCTAAAGCAGTTTCAAATGAATGCATAATAAAAGAATTTATTGTACTGGATGTCATCTGTTATATCACTCTGGGAACAAAATTGGCAATGAGTGGACAGAAAATATTTCCATCACATCACTGCAATATTTTATGGTCTAGGGCAAAAAAGTGTCTGATTCCAAAAAAGTAATTAAATACTAAAGTATGTTAGTTGATTTAAATGGATGTTATCACTAAAGTTTTTTTTTCCAGTTTTATTCAGTGCCAGTGATAATTAAATGGATGCCCTTTAGTTGTGTTGGATTTCTATTTGCCTGGTCCACACAAATAAAACTAATAGCAAAAGATTATCAGGTTTGTAGTTCAAAATTTCCGAAGGCATTCAGTGACCTTCCTTTTTTGTGTTTTCAGCACACATGAACAGTTACTGCACATGTGCTCTCTTTGCTGAATTTGTGGAAATCCATAGTTTTTCATTGGCTGAAGGAATAGTATTGATTTTTAACGAAATAACTAGGGTCTCCTAAGAGATTAAAAAATGGTTTTTGTAACCAAAGCATTTTATAGTATTGAGTGGCTAATTTTTTTAATCTTTTTTTTTGAGAAGAGGAACTAACGAGAGATTGAAAGGGTATAAATTTAATAAATAAAGATAATTACATGTGCTATTTTAAGCAAGTTTTCCTTGCAATAAATTGATTAATAGTATTTAATGCATTAAAGAAATCTCAATCAGATACTACTAAACACAGTAGCATTATTTAAACCAGATCAACCTTCCCCAGTCTGGGTAATGATCAGATGTTTAAAACTGCAACATCTAATTCTTCCCAGTTAACATGCCTCTCTGGGATAGTGATGCTTGTTGACCAGCACATCTGAAAGTAGCTCAAGGAAGCTAAACTAGACTCTTACAGCTTAAAAAACTTCCTTTTTATCTTGAGTGAGATATTCATTCTAAATTGTCTACCACACCCGAGAAACTTAAAAATCTAATTTCTGTTTTGATTTTAACTGAAGGGAACTAGGCTACAGAGAGAGGTTGCCTTTGGACCTGTAGATCTCTCAGCTTTCTGGCTTTTTGCTATTATTTTTTTAAAGTTTAAAAAGAATATTTACTTTATAGCAATAAATCTTTTTCCTCTGTCAGTGGCCTGGAATTAACAATGGTTCATTACATTCTTGAGAATAGATTTTAAATAATTAATTTAAGAGTTGGCATTGGCCATTGTTTATGGTCTTTCCTATTCCATTCCCTTGAAATCTGTGTGAACTACTTACTATGTATGGTGTAAGTAGTAAGGAAACAAACTATGAAATTTACATTTTTTCTCTATCCCTTTAAAATGTCCATGCTTTATTTTCTCCCATTCACAGAACATTTCCAAGTGCTTGCTAAAATTCTAGTGACAGAGCTTTACCACAGATAGTATACCACTGATTTAAAACAACAACAACTTTATATTAACTTTCACTGGTCCCCCTCCTGCCCCAATGCATATAGAGGCTAGTTGGAATGTAAATGCCAAGTGATTCTTCATCCAGCTGGGTCTTTTTATATACCTGTTTCCTTTAAAATGACATGCCAGCTTGGATGTCTCCACTAAACTAATTTGTATAGCATTTAAATGTGGCAAGTTGCGGCCTGTGCTTGCAAAAGCCATGGGAAAAATGAGGTTGGGATCTTTTCTTTGGCATGCATAACTGCCCTAAATTCCAGAACTTGACAGAAGGTTGTTGAGCATGTGTTATTTATGACAAGTAAGCCTTCTGTTATAGGCAGTTCTTTGTGCTTTGAAAGTTGTTTAGTCCTCAGTCACTGTGAGGCAAGTCCGGATGGTAATGCTCTGAAGATAGGATTGTTTATGGTTAGGCCTGTTAGGAAACTTTGGTTATCTGCTCACTCGACTGAAACACATCTTGTACTTAATCTTACCTCAGAAACACAGCAAAGATGAAAATGCAGTGTAATGATCATGACCTTTACTTATCTTACAGTGCTTATTAAACAGAAAATACGGTGCAGACTAGCATTTGATAGAGCAGTCATGAGTCTTGCAAAAGATGCTTAAATGCCATGATGTATCTCCACCTACAAAGATCAGAATCTGCAGGCAATGGTTCTACCTGTGATACTCTATGAAGCAAAAGTTAGGTTTTGAAGAAACAGGATAGAAAGAGTACTGACACTTTTGAACTGTGGCATTAGAAAAATTTATTTGTTGGTGTTGGTATTGGTACAAGCAGCTGTGCCAGAGTCAAATTCCTTGAGGGTCTAACCATACTTAGCCAATAAAGTATCTGAATCTGAAAAGACTCCTAAAAATACCATGGGCAGACAAGAAAACAAACGAATCAGAATAAATTAACCCAAAGTTCCTGCTTGTGACATAAATGATCAGAATAAAACTATCCTACTTCAGACCCATTATCTGAAGACCCAGCTCTCTGGAGAAGGCTCTAATGCTGTGAAAGGTGGAAGGAAAGAGAAGAAGAAGATGACCAGCAGCAAGGTAGATGGACTCAATTATAGTGGCGATGGAAGACCTGAAGACCAGGTTAGGGGGAATGTACGTGATAGATAAGAGTCACATTGAGTTGTTGGCACATAATCAGTTAAAAGTAAATGTAATCTTAATTTTTTGTTGAACTCAACAAAAGGAATTCAAGATTGTTTACATGGGTGGAAGAGTCCTTTGCATCATTACACAGCTATTAAAAATCAGACATAGAGCAACTCATATATCTAAAGAATGATTTAATATTTTGAGACTTTGCTAAGATAAGCCTCAGGCCTGTACACTTTGCCTGGCTATTTCAGAATGAACACAATGAACATTTTGAAAGTTTTTGCTTCAGTGTTCAATGAGCTGTGCCTGATGTCATTCAAATCATTCATGACAAACTGTAATTAATCATACTTAAGTTTAACTGTTATTTAGATAATACAAAAAGGACACTTAATCAAAAATAGAAAGGAAGCTTCCACTTCCTCCTGGTGCTCAGTCTAAATGAAGAGTAGACAAGGCAAGTGACCTGGATCTTCCAAGGCACTGCAAGATTTCTTACAATTACACATTTCTTACAATTAAGCTTTGATTTAGTATTTTTTATTATCCACTATAACAATCCTACTGTGATGGCTTAGAATAACACATGTGAACCAAGTCACAATGACTTGTTCAAGAAGCCACAGTTAATAATATTCTGTCTAATGGGTGAATTTTCCCATTTTAATTGGTAGTAGTAATGTTAAACCCAAGGCAGTTTTTTAAACTTGCACAAATAAGTGCATGTTTTTCATTTGCTGAAGGAACATGTGGGGTTAATGGAAGTAGATACTGCTGTACAAAATTAGTTACTTGTATGAGATTGTCACATCAATATGTCATTTCAACACCAGCTGGATTTTGTTCCATATTTTTTTTCAATTTTCTGTGAGATCCTCTCCAAATATTTCTGACAGAATATTAAATGTAGATGTGTATTTCAACTTTCAAAAAGCATGGAAACTCATGTAGGGTATAAGCTGGCAGGTTTCCTCTGCCAGTTGTGGTCAGCTGGCAGTCAACTGATGACTGACAGTTGTCGCCTCTAGCTCCATTTCCTAGCTGAAGAATCAGTGTTGTCTGAAGACACTTCCATGGTCATGTGATTATATGCCGAGGTGCATGGATGCTGTTATTTTCCCTCCAAAGGCGATACCTATTTGCATTTTAAATACTTTCTCGAACTGCTAGGTTATCAGGAGATAGGCAGACAATGGGAGCTCACCCTGTTACTCAGTGGATCTTGGGTCTCGAACTCAAGCTGTCTTAACCTGTCTTAACCGTTCACGCAATTGGTTCTTATTTCAGAAAGAAAACTGAATTATCTCTCCTGTTGCTCTTTTATCTGCTGGAAACTGCTAGGGTAGTAGGGCTAAGGATATTTGCACTCTTGCACCTAAATGTTCCCAGCCTAATATCCAATATTCCTCGCCAGCATAATCTGATATATAAAGCTCCTTTGTAGTAGTTGTTTTTATGTCTAGAGTTTCTGAATGAATATATACTGAAAGACATCCCCTGAGGTTAGAAGTATTTACACACACATCCTGAATTGGTTTATATATTGTTGCTACTTTTTCTGCTTCTTCCTTACAGACGTAAAAGTTATAATAACACTTTAGATGGGAAGTAGTCAGTTTCAACATATAATTTTATTTTTTATTACATAATACCTTTTTGCATGGAAAGAAAGTATTGTTAGAATTTAGACCATTATGGTACAGGGCTAATTAATTGGCTGTTGTATTTTAAAACTAAGAGGCCATTTCCACAAAATTGGCAGTAGTGATAGAAAGGTATTTTCAGAAAAAGGAATGAACAATCTGATCTCTTTGATTAAATAGAAAGAGATCATTTGTTCATATTTTCTGAAAACACATTACTATCACAGCATTTTAGAATACTCACCCTAATTAAGGAGAATTTAACCAATTTCTTCAAAATTCTTCTTTAAAATGATTTATAAAACAAGAATTTTGGAGTGCTAGGCTAGATAAAGCATGGTGGTAGAACAATGGTTTTAAGTTGTCACAGACTTCCGGCTTTGCAACAGTAGTTTTCAGCCACTGTGGATGGCACATTGATATGCTGGGAAATGTCTGCAGATGTGTCCACCTTGATGACATTGCTAGGGGTAGATTGCCTCCAATTCTCCTCCTGAGTCTCACAACCTGTGACACTGTAGACTTCTGGATTTGCAACACAGAAATCCTGCCTATGAGATGTGCACTGAAATGAAAAGGGTTGAAAACCTCTATGCTAGAATGTATGTTCCAGTCATATATTGCTTTTGTTATTAAGACTTTTATCCTGCCTTTCCTAGAGGATTTGAAGATGACATTTTTTTCTTCAGTTTAATCATGTCTGATTTCTGGAGACTGCCTGGACAAGTTCTTGCAGCTTTCTTGGCAAAGTTTTTCAGAAGTGATTTGCCATTGCTGCCTTCTTAGGGCTGAGAGAGAGTGACTGGTCCTAGCTGGCTTTGTGCCTGGGGGGACAAGAACTCACACTCAACCAGTCTTGAGCCTGAAGCCTTATCCGCTACACCAAACCAACTCTCTAAACATCGCATCCATACTACATGTTCCCAATTATTCTCCATAACACCCACCTTTCAAACGAGCCACAGTCTCCCATGTATTTCTCTGACTGAGATAGGAATAAGTCTTCCCAGTTCAAGTCCAGTAACTTAAACACTTATGTTTAACTCGCTCTAAAAATTAAATGAAAATCCTGTGAGCCACACTAATAGATAAAAGCTGTAATATGTGTAGATAAAAGCTGTAATATGTGATTAATTAGCTTTTAGTTATAGACTTAACCTCATAGGTCCCAATTTTACAAAAAGAGACAGTGTTTTATGTGAAGATGTGTGAAAATATTTATACTGCCTAACTTAAACCAATCTGCAAATAATACTGAACAGTGGTTTTATTAATATGTACAAGCCTTTTCCTTCTCCTCTCCAATTCTTGTGCATTTCTCAGATTATTGGAAATATTCACTTTGTTTTTTCACTACCACTTGTGAGATTTAATATTTAAACACAGAAATGTGGTTAATATTTTTCATGCATCAGGGAAACATCAGGATAAATAATTATGATTTGAATTGGTTTAATTTCAGTAAATGATTTGGAACATTAATTGCTGTTTACCCATATTTGGGAAAAACAAAAATTCTCCACTTTAATCCCAGAAAAGAATACTACAAATTTGTGGGGGCGGGGTTGCATTTAGGTTAATAACAGCATAATCCTATATCTTTGCTTGGAATTAAGAGTTGTTGCATTTAATTAATTACAAGCAAATGTGTTTGAGATTACAGCCTAAATTGTCTTGATAAAGGGAATTTGAAACCAGTCTAAATGTTACTGCTAAGACAGCATTCTTCCCTATTGTCTGTTATTATACTCTATTCTGCGTTGGTCAGAGCAAACCTAGATTATTGTATCTTGTTCTGGGTATTGCATGTTAGGAAAGGTACAAACCAGAACTTGACCCAAGGTGAGCAAAGGGATTGGGAAAGAAAAACTTTTCACAAGGGTTGGAGAAAACTGGTTTTGCTTTTGCTCTTGTTTTGACTGGAGAAGAGAAGACTATGAGGAGACATTGATATCCGTAATCAGGTACCTCAAAGGCTGTCCTGTAGGAAGCAGGGAGAACTGTTAATGTCACTACCACAAGGTTGAATTATTGGGAAATAGTGCTCAGCAACATCCAAAAAAGTTACAAATTTTCCTTCCCTGACATTATTAGTTGATAGGGAAGTCAGTTCTTCAAGACAAGAAAAATTGGATAACTTTTCACTTTCTTCTTTCTTCTCTAAAATCACCAGTGTTAGGTGTAGAAGATTACACTATGTTGCGGCTATAGCAGGAGAAACAAGTTAAATGTTAGTTTCCATCTCCCTTATCCAAACAAGTTGTTCCATTAAAATCTCCTTCTTTAACTATGTTAAATAAAGTCTATGGAAAGGTAATGACTCAGATTTCAAAATCTCAGAAACAATTTGAAGTGGTACAAGTGGGTAACATTTGCAAATGCAGAAAGGAGGTGTATTTTTTTGGAGGTATACATGTGTCTGGTACAAGCTGGGATATGATCAATGAGATTGCACGTGTTAAGATAAAAATCCTAATTGTTCAAATTTGTGTCAAGGCATCAGACACAAGTGCATAAGTAATGGTGTTTGTGCTACAACATCACAAGGTATGCTTCATCATTTGCCGTTCCTCTCACAGAGGTCTATGTCTGATAAACTGATCAGGTCAACAGGAAGTTTATTTAGTGAAAGGCGGTATTATGCTCTTAGAAAGTCAAAAACTTAACTGTGCTTAAGAAGCAAGAAGTTGCAATTCAACTATATCACAGTCGCTCATGCCCTAGTCACTTTCAGATTAAGTTTCTGGAAGCTCCAACAGGTTCAGAATGCAGTGTGTGGACATTATATGTGCTCCCAGATGATCTGCACTTTTGTCTTTGCTCCTTCCTTCCTTGCTAGTTTTTATTATGTTTATTATTTTTAAAAAAGAAGAGCACATATTACACCTCTGTTCCATGTGCTGCATTGTATGCCAGATTGCTTCTGGATCCATTACAAAATGCTGGTTTTAACCTTTAAAGCTCTGGCATTGGACTTTTGAAACATCAAGAGGGATGGAGCTAACACCAATTTTTTGTGTGGGTGGGGGAAATATTCCATAAGGCAGATACTATGACAGAGAAGGCCTACGCAACATAAAAAGTAAAGATTTCCCCTGTCAGTTGCGGCCTATTCTAGGGGCAGTGCTCCTCTCCCAATTCACAGCCAAGGGAGCCAGTGTTTGTCTGAAGACGCTTCCGTGGTTATGTGGCCAGCATGACTACATGCCAATGCACACAGAATGCTAACTTAACATAAGTCCCTAGCAATGGTGCCACAGTTCCCTTTCTAATGGGTTGGGCTAATATAAGCAGGGGGGGAATGTCTGTATTGTGGCTCCCTCTTTATTGTAAGAGCTCAATTAGACTGATAGTGTGTATGATTTTGTTGTTAAAAATTAGTGAATCACTACTAATTGGGGTCTTTATCCCCTATTATCAAAGCATACAAAATTAAAGTTAAAATTAAAGTTACATCCAAAATTAAAGTTACATCCATGCTCTTACGTAGGGCTGAAGTATAGGGTTTATGACATTTATTGCTCTTAGACCAAGTATAATCATATCATTTGAGGAGTATATTTGATGTGAATGAAAGAATTCCAGCTGCTGCAGTTAGAGTTGAGTTGGGATTATATATATCCCATATTTACTCAAAAGTTAAATTTTATATTTATTGGTGGAGACTTCAATGGAAATCCATAGATTTCCAAATAAAGTGCTCGACGGAACAGATTAAGATTCAGTTTAATTCTTTCTGAACTGTTCAACTTGCAAATTACATTAGGATGATGCAGAATCCAGCCTTTCAGGCTAGTTTATGATTGAATGATGTGCAGGTAAGGGTTCACCCAGGAGTCACTGTATTGTGCGAACATAGCCAGAAAGTGAGATGAATAGTCAGTAAAGAACATGATTAAAGATATGCAGTATTTGGGTCCAAAGTGAGCAAAGGTGCTTTGGATCCAGTGCAGGCAACCAGCTGTATCTTTTCCTGGGGTTGTATTGCCTGATGAACTAAAATTGGATGTCTTCTTGAGCTGCATGGCCTCTGTGGAAGTCCAGGAATTGGCATGTCTCTAATTTGCAGCTGACAGATAAAACAGTGTTCATATTGGCACTAAAAGACGCTTATCCACTTTGGATCTGTATACCATGCACCTCTAAATGCTACAATGAATTTCATGTGTTCAATCTGTAAAACAGCCATGATTCTCCCTGGATGACTCCGTGTGAGATTGTTTTTGTCCTGGCTAAGTTGTGAAATTAAAATGGCTAAAACAGACATTTGAAATCTAACATTTTCAGATACGGTTGAATTCTCATAGCACTGATTAGGTGAGCTGTGAAAAGTTGAACAAACCAAAATTTTAGATCAAACTCAGCATTCAGAATTCTTGGAGAGGAGAGATGAGACACAGTGTTATGAAAGAGTTCTCCTTATTGATCCAGGCTTTACTACACAACTGATCTTTGCTTTTTAAAAATGGATAAAGAATAAACTTAGTTCTTGTTTTGTCATTTGGAGTGCTGTTGTCTTCCATGTGACAATAGCTGTCTAGTTCAAGTGCAGTTCTTTAGCCATTATATGGTGGCACTTAGAACAAGCTAATCTTTGCTCGGCCTAGCTGTTGTGGGCTGTATTCAGGTGCTTTGGCAGCTTTGATGGCAGCAAAGCATTGGAGTTTTCTGAAACTTTATGCAGTTCTTTAGCAGCCATACAGCATTTGTAATCCACATCTGGTGGCCCTATTTTTTACTAAACTACATGCATGAGTTTGATATTTCATAAGATGGTGGCACCCCTCAACCATGTATTAGCCAGGTTTACCGTTGGATCATGAACTGATTGATTCTTGTGATAAAATATGATTGTTTCCAACAGTCATTGTGATTGGGAAACTACAGCTTTTTACTTAGTACTATATGAGCCAGACATACTTATGAGAAGCTGTGGCTTAGCATAACGTGTGACCATCTGAATTGTAAGAATATTCCTTCCCTCTTGCATTGGAAAGGAACTAAATCTTAAGAGTGCCTCTGTAAATAACAGGTTTTTGGAAAAGCCACAATATGCCAACCTGTTTTTCTTAGCAGTTGCCCTGAAGTCTGGAAAGGCTGACTTCAGACCAGATGTTTTTTTTTTCCTTTCTGCCTTTCTAGCAGTGTGCCTACCAAATAAGTTTGGATTTATCATCAAAGCATCTGATGCTGATTGCATCCATTATATGGTGCTTATAATTTGAACAAACTGCTTATTTTTTAATTTATGTAGGCCTTAGATGGGCATCTGCAACATGAAATATATGAATTTGTAAACCTCAAAAAAAGGGGGGGAAGCCACAATTACAGGACAACCATGTTTCCACTTTTTCTGACTAGCCTGTGTTTTTGTTTTCTGGTAAATGACTGAAAGGCTTTTCATCTGCTTCTAACAAGGCATGAATGAGTAACAACAGATGAGACTAATGGGAGGTAATTTTGTCTCCTTCCTGTTTCAGGAAACCTTTTTAAACTTGATATGCTTAAAGCTAAAGATAAGATAAGCGAATGAAACGGAAGCTAGACAGGCTCTCCCGATTATAAGGTGCATTCTGAAATCACTAAATAGCATCTGTTCTGATCCCTTAAGCAGCAGTTTATATCTCTTGAAAAGAGGTTTAACTCAGATGCTAATTACCTTCAGATGCCTTGTTTTTCCTTCCTTACACCTGCCTTTGACTTCTAAGGTTAGTGAGTTTATACAATTGCAAGTTTTTGCATGTTCTTGATGATACAAAATCCTTTTCTTTAGCATCCTGCAAATATGCCTAAACTTGAATTTGGTAAGGTAAGGTTTTGTTCAGTTCTTGAAATCCCATGGTTTGAAGAGCCAGAATCAGAACTGGATGGTGGACTACCATACAGGCTTTTCAGTTTATATTCGGTTCCTTTTTTTTTCTAGTTAAAAGGATTTAAGATTAGCAGGAATGTAATTCAAAGGTTTGCAAAAAATGCAGTCCCTCGCCTGAAACCCTGGCAAACCAGAAGCCATCAAACATTTTGGCTTAAGAGTCTCGCTGGTATTTAGTTCAGGAACTGTATGAGGAAGACATTTCTTAAAGGTCAGATAGGATAGCAGATGACCGAAGCATTCACCTGAAAGTCCATAAAATACCACTGGCTGCAATAGGCTCTGCAGTTGCTCTATCACCTCCAATTGTGGATACATGGTTGTCCTCCAAAAGAAGGCAGTATTGTTTTCCTTGACTTTGAATGTGTACACCTTGACATGATGGCCTACTGGGTTTGTACAATAGGAAGGAAGCTATGGAGGAGATGGTCATTAAAAAGGTCAGTGAAAGAGAAGGTTTAAGAGCTAAATAAAAAGCACTGATGAGTTGGCTATTGCTCACTTACTTCTTATACCAACAAGATACTAATTTGTTATAAGCATTCAGTTGCTTTATATGTGTTTGTGGATTTTTAATTAACTTCTGATTTGAAGCTGCCATTACAAATGTTGAGGTTCTTAAAAAATTGTTGATTTTCATAGTTTTTGAATGTGTTTTGAAGAAGGGGATAGTCTATATCCTATAAATTATTTATAGGATGCTTCCATTCTCCCTCCCTTCTTTTAAATATTGTTAAAATGAATTATGGGAAAATAACAAACATAGAAAGCCTCTCCATTCTTATTTATCCTATACAATAAACCCATTTGGAGTAAGGTTGTGATTGTCTGGTTTCCACGTAAAAACAGTATATTTGAGCTATATTACTAGCTTCTACTGCACATTTTATAAGTACAATTCGAATTTAGTAGTAGATTCTTAACTGCCAAAATCTTATATTGCTTCCAGCATACGTCCTGGTTTGAATGCCTTTAATTCAGAATCCTGATAAAAGAGGGGCACAGTTACTGAATATTAAAATATCTCCATAAGCAGTACAGATGTCACCCCATTAAATTATATTAACTAATTCTGAATATATACTGTATTTATGCTTCATAAATAGTAAACGTGTGATTAGAATTAGAAACATTCTTATGTTGAACAGTTAGAATCTGAAATATAAGAAAGATCATTCCTTTTGCTCACAAAACAGTTCACCAGTGAATTCCCACAGGATAAAAAAAAATCTCATTGAAAGCAAAAGACAAACTTTTGCCCTGGAGTCCCAACTTAAATTTGTTTGTGTTGCAACCGTGTAGGAGGCAAGGAATTGATTTAATCCATTGATAGTTCTGTGAGAAGAGAAAACTGTGTTTTTTTTCCTGTCCATATAATGAAAGCCAAGAAAGTGCTAATGGGTGGTTTGAAGAAGCTGTCCAGGCAGGTTTTGCTAAAGCTTTGTGAGGTGGGGGATGGGAATCGGTTGTTGCTAGATAATATAATTATTTCTTTGTTCATTCTTGAGTATCCATTTTTGTGATTTTGAAAGAGGTGGAAGGATGGCATTGGAACAAGGACAATATTTTGTATAGATTGTGCATAGAAGCCATGACATACTTTTTCCTTTTCCAAGTCGATGTTCAAGCCCTTGTTAATATGCTGCATTTTTCATTATCTCCTTATATTTTGCACTGGGTTGCCAAATGCTTGAATTTTGATCACATGACCATGGAGATGCTGCAGCGGCTGTACTTTCAGGCATGGTCATAAGTCCCTTCAGCTGTGTTGTAAGGTTGAACAGTCCCAGAATAAATGATCATAGGTCAAGGACTGAATCAGTCAATGAAGCAGCTGTCTTCTGCAGCAATAGTTTAAGAATCTGAATGTCTAGCCTAAAAGCAGGTTAACAGTCTACAAACTTTGTGTTGTGTGGCCAATTAAATATTTCAAAGCTAGATATAGATAACAGCTTTGCTGTTTAGTTACTGCCAAAACCTAAAACACAAACAAAAATGATAATTATTGATCTTCCATCTCCCTGGTATGCTAGCATATTTTATTAATTAGCTATCATTGATAGAACTGGCTGATCTATCTCGCTAGGAAAGCATTAACAATCACCATATCTTATACTTTATGTCCTCAGAAGAATGTTGTGAAATTATTCCTAGGCTGTTAAATTGTGGAATAGAAAAGTGAATTCTGCAACTTGAAAAAATTGCAGAGCCTTTTGTGTAACATTTCCTGGGTTTGCTAATAACAAAGACACTTTGAAAGTTCTATGAAGCTGTTTTCCCAGCTATTACAGTATTTATTGAACTTTTGAGATTTTAGCAGGTACTGTCTGTGTATTTTAAAATATGCCATGAACAATCAGAACAGGCATTTTACCTATATTAGACAGTAACTGGATCCTGGGCAGGGGTGGGGCAAACGAAGCAGTGGGGAGAAGGACTGGCAGGCTTCTCACAATGGGGAGAGGGCATCTGTTCTCCTACTTTCTCTCTAAGAGAAGGTGCCTAATTTGATACTTAGCATCCAGGCATCCTGAGTTTTGTTGTTCAGTCACGCAGTTGTGTCTGACTCTTCACGACCCCATGGACTGCATTACGCCAGGCCCCCCTGTCTTGCACTGCCTCCTGGAGTCTTCCCAAGCTC
>JANHZU010010797.1:205829-218690 GCA_032468055.1 Acrochordus granulatus | reverse complement strand
GTTAAGTGTCTTCCACTCTGATAAATAGATCTATTATACATCATAATTTAAAGTTTTAAAAATGAAGTAAAACGTGATTGCCTTGGCCTGTGCAAAAAGTTCCTTTCGTTAATATAAATAGCCAAAGAAGAATTTAAATCAGGGATGGGTACCACTGGCTACACATAGCTAGTCCAGATAATTTCCCAAGGCTTCTGAAAATTTGGTGACAAATCACTGAAATAAGGTGGTGCAATTTTCCATTTTTAGTGAATAAGTAGATATATTGAGTCTCCAATAGCATATCTATTCTATTAAATTCTCAACCCCCAAAAATGAAGTTAAACTCAAATTCTGGGCCATATTCAGAGATGTCATCATCTATAATTCTTCATGGCCAAAATAATAGGTTTTTTAGATACCCTTTAGCATAACATACTTTGTACCCCTTCTTGGTTATTTAGCTCGTGCATGGAATTGAGAATCCATATGTGAATTCTATCTCCCAATAGCTGCAGCCACCATGGCTACAGTTGAAGTATTGTAGTTGAGTAGCATCCAAAATGTCTCAGTAGCTGATAGCACTTGGCTAAGCTTGTCTGTGATCAAGAACTGTGCAGAGTCAAACCTGGTTAATATTTGGATAGAATCCCCTAAAAATTTCAGAGCAGTAAAGTAGATTAGAAAGTTAAAAGTCCTGGGAAAATGCAGCCATTTCACCTTGTTGTCAAGGAAAGTTCATGTCTCTGCCATGCTCACTAGGAGAGTTTGACTACTACATAGGGCATCACTGGAAACTTGCAGGTTCCCATTTTATTTTAGAATTTGCTAATACTAACAGATATTGAGAGAGTTAAGCCTCTTGCCCATCCTCTTATTTAAACTATATTTCTATCTTCCTAGCAAAAAGTTATGCACATATAAATCTGTTAGCATTCTGATTTGTTATCTGCACATTATAATTGAGTGTTGATGAAAGTGAAGCAAAATAGATAGCGAATTCCAAGACATTGAGAAATATGGCATATGTTGATTAAAAAAAACACATACCATATTTAATTCTCAACAGTCCTCCATGTGTCTTGGAGTCATGTTGAATGTTACTTGAGAGAAAACAGAGTGGGAAACACCCACACTCTTTAGAGCAGGAGTGGGGAACTTTAAAATGTCACATTATCTTTCTTTTGGAGAAGTTTCTAGAAGCCACATACCCACAGTGGAAAAGAATAGCATTGGTTACGTGAACTGAAGTCCAAAGAAGACTTCATTCCTTTTGCCATTCTACTCCTCAACCCTTTCCATCTCTGAGATCTTGTATATGCAATAGGGTGTGGTTGGCTATTCCAGTATGCAAGACGATTTTCTCTAGAAGTTGAAAATGTACTACAGTAGTTGATTGGAAGTCCAACTTGTAAAAATAGAGCATCAGCTTTATTGGGGTTAACTGCTGTAGAATTTCTTAAATATATAAACTGAAACATTTGATTTACTTGTGTCTCATGATGAATCTCTCAGTCCTTTTCCCTGATGCTATTTCTCTCACCCATTGTGTAGATGTATCTTAATAGAAAAGTGCTTTAAAAATATTTGCAGGTAATGCACATACTGTTTTCCCTCTACCCCAACTGTGATCATAGGAGTTTTATTGTTGTTGATTGCAGTTTCCGCATATTGTTGAATAATGCATGTTCTGAATAACTGGTATTGTAATTCATATCAGTGGAAGTATCTTTAGAGCAGAACTGGTTTTGTAACATTTTCTTTCCAAGTTCACCTTATGTCTGAGGACAACATGTGTAGACAGAAGATTGTGTAGGAGCTTAATGGTTAGCTGTCACTTTTCTTTAAGGTTAATTTTAAGCACACATGTAATTAATAAGCATGCAGTCTTCTAAAAAATCTAATGAAAAATACTTTCATATGTGTGCTTTTACCATTTTTTTAAAAAAAGAAACCTAAAGCAGCCTTTGTGACCTTCAACTTTTCCCAAATTGCAGAATCCTGTAGCATATTGTATACCTACAAGCTCAGATAAAAAAACACATGATCCTTCAAAATCCTTCAGTTTTTCCTGCATGGATAAAACTTTACATTGGTGTAATCACATTATAAAAACACTTCCAATCAAGCAACAACTGTATTTGAAAAAATGGCAGCCCAGAATTAAAGGAGATCCAATTTAGATTGCACTCTAAATCTTTATTCACAGCCTTAATTTAGAAGGTGATATAGATAGGCTTGTCTTATAATCATTTCTGCAGTGACTGTTAAAAGTTACACTGGCACTGAATCAAGTCCTTGCACTTACAACCATTGCAGCATTCCCACAGTCATATGATCAAAATTTGGGCACTTGGCAACTGGCATATATTTACAACAGTTGCAGCATCCTGGGGTCATGTGATCACCATTTGGAACTTTCCTAACTGGCTTCCAGCAAGCAGAGTCAATAGAGGAAGCCAGATTTGCTTAACAACTGCATGACTCATTTAAAACTTAAGTGATTTGCTTAACATCCACAGCAAAAAAAGTCAAAAACTGGACATAACTCACTTAACAGCTGTCTTGCTTAGCAATGGAAATTCTAATTCCAGTTGTGGTCATAAATTGAGAATTACCTGTAGTCTTCAATTACATGAAATTAGTCTTTAATACATGAAATTAGTCCCTCCCTCCCAACTTACCTCACAAGTCGATTGTGGGTAAAAATTGAAGGAAATAATAGTGTGCCTAGCACCTTAAACTCCTGGAAAAAGGTGGAACGTACTGTTTCATAAATCTATCAAAAATTAAAGATAAATATATAGACATGAATTTGACAAAATTCATACATTTATTTCATTTGGTATAATGCTTATAATAATAAAGAATATGTTGAAAAAATTAGAATTCTTTTTCTGGGAGCAAGAAATAGTAAAATATGTGTCTCATACCACAGAGCAGGGTTGATATAGAGGCTACTGGTAACTGAAAAAAAAAACAACCATGTAAGAACATCTGCGGTGGTGAGATTTTAGTGTGGCAAAACCTAAAGGCTGGGATGTTGTTATTTGCTCATCTGCCCACCTTTCCCACAAGTAACAATGTCACTGGGATGTGTAGTGTTCAACCTCTTTTGTGCCTTATCTGCAAAATGTCTTTTGAATGATAACACTAGATCAGGAGTTAATCATCTGGAAGTAATCAGAAATGGGTTTAAAACTCACCAAGGCTTCAGTATTGTATAGCAAAACTTCACAATTCTGGTCCCCAATGAGTGCTTTTCTTAACACAATATTTTATTGGCAATAAAGAGGTAAATGTCCTTTCAGCTAAGCTGAGCTGGACTCCTGGTGACTACACAGCCCATGTTGTTTTCTTGGCAAAGATATCCAATTGCCTCATTATTTCTGAGTTTCATAGTCTAGTTATAGCCTTGGGATTTCTGAAGAGTCTCCAATCTAAATTCCAATGAAGTCTGACCTGCATAGTTTTTCAAGATAACTTAAAGTTTGCTGAGTGTTGCCAACTGCTACGAATTTGGCAATATAAGTTTCGAATTCTTAATGAAAAACGTATGCATTTCTTTACATTTTTTGTATCTATAATCAAACTGATATTTTATATCCTTTTAAAAATTCTCTGCTTTGATTCCCTCTGACATTGCTTATGTATTAATTCTCCTGAAAATAATAATTCAATGGCTTTTATACAATTACTGGTAGAAAATAAAACTCTTAATGTTGGGGTTATGCTAGAAATTGAGTCAAGAGCAGATGTAACAAACTTATTTAACTATATTTCAAACTTTAGTTGAGGATTATGACTCAACTAGTCCTCCTACTTAATTAATATACAGTCATGTGAAAATGTAAGTGTATCCCATTGAAAGTTGTGACTTTTCCAACATATTTCAACATATAAATATTTTATCTTTATTTCAACAATATTGATAGCTAAGGGGATTTAATATAAGAAATGGTATGCACTATTTACATTTTGTAGTCCATTCTGTAATTTAAAAATAAATGCACATTTCACATGGAAAAAGTAAATATATTTTTAAATTTATTACTATTTCAAATAGCTAAAACTAGTATCAGGTGAACTTGATCAGATGCTGATTTATTGTAACTTCATTAGAGAGGATCTAGGATGAACCTGTCTTATTGAAATCACAGATATTTAGTTTGTTTTTATCTTTTTTGCTAAAGTGCACACTATCCCCAAGCTTAAATTAAAAGAGCTGAGATCTTCAGAAAGAAGATTATAGATGCCTATGAGTCTGGGAAGGGATTTTGAAAGATTGCCAAACAATTGAACATCAATCATTCCACTGTCTGAAGATCATCTATAAGTGGAGAAGATTTCAAACAATTGCCAACCTGCCCAGGCAAGGTTGTCCTACCAAGTTCAGCCCAGAGCAGAATGCAGATTCTGAAAACGTCTCGCCATAACTGAGGTCAGTTGCAAGAGTCTTCTATTAGAAAGAAGCTGCTCAAATTAGACCTTGAGATTGTTTCTGCCAAAGGGGACAATACCAGCTATTAGAGCCAAGAGTGTGCTTACTTTTACCACAGAAGGATATGGCAGATCTGTTAATGTTTTGTTGAATAAATGATTGCAAAGTGAATTTTTCATAGAGTTTTTTTTGTTCAGTTATATCACTTTTATACATTACTGGAATGAGAATAAAATATTGATAAGTCCAGATACATTAAAAAAAGTAAAAACAAACTTTACTTGGGATGTACTTACTTTTCACATTATTATAAGCACTTCCACATTATGTTTATAGATTTTCCAAAACAATTTAATATTTTCCTTTTTTCTTCACTCATTTGAATTGTTTGACATGTGCTACTGTTAGAATACGTTAAGCAGCCCTTTTCTATTCATAAACTTACAAATAATGGGGTTGTATTAAAGTCGTTTAATATAGTTTCTGGACAAGATTCTCAAGCAGTTGCCCAGAGGCTACAACTGCTTTAAAACTCAATGAGCAGTAATGGGTGCCTTTCAGTATGTCACCACTGCTGTGTCAGCTTCATTGACTGCCAGTTGGCTTCCAAGTGCAATTCAAGTGCTGGTTATTACTTACAAAGCCCTGTGCAGCATTGGGGATAGATATCTGAGAGACTACTTGACTCCAACTGTATGACCAGCAGAATGGATGTGCTCCTGGTCTCTTCCATTAACCATTGCCATCTTGTCAGACTGAGGAAGGGTAAACTTCTCTGTTGTACCCACCACCTTCTGGAACAGCATCCCCACAGAGATAAGAATGGCATTTTCTCTCCTGGGGTTTCAGAAAGCTTTAAAAATATGGCTTTGGTCTCAGGCATTATTTTTTCAATGGCCCTTATTCTGTGTTGTTGTTTTTGCCATTTATTAGATTTTTTTTTAGCCTGGGCTGCCTTTATGGTTCAATATTTTAGTTGTTTTATGTTGTTTTCCAAGTTTTTTACAGTGCCCAGAGCCTATTGGAGCTGGGCGGACAATAAATTTAAATAAATACATAAATGTCTCATTAGGCACTTTATGGACAAAGGGAGAGGGCTAGTGAACACAGTGATCCTTCAGCAGAGCACCAGAGCACCATGTTACCTATTCCTGGCTTTGTTTTAATAAGTCACAACAACAATGTTGAAAACTCTTTATAATAATGTGGTCCAGGAATGAAATGAGTTAAAAGAAATTCCAAGGCCTTGTCTTCAGACTGAGAATCTACTGTGGACTCAGAAGATCCTCCTACCTCACTAGGTAGCCACTGGCACAAGAAGCTTTTCTAAAGCAAACCACCCCTGGCAGATAGCCTTTTGTAACAGCTCAAAAATGTAGAGACCAGAGCAGGTGGATATCAGACTTTTCCCTCAAGGAGAGCTTCTGGATCATCAACTTCCTGTTTTGCATCTTAAAAGGATTTTTTTTTAGTTGAAAAGCTTATTTACCCTCAAGTAATTGTCATCACATGCTGTCATCACATGCGGCATCAGTGGGTTTATTTCAGCTTGTCCAACTAACATGGATCTTGGTGTTCCAAAGGACAGGTGCTGCAACAGAAAAGTTTGTCTTGGATATTTTTCTTTTGACAACAACTAGCAATTTGCATTGTAGATTGTATAGTTTGAGGAATGGGAGATAATTTGATCAATCCTGCAATAGTGGTAGTAAATCAAGAAATGCTTTTTGGACAAGTGTTTCTCACCCTTGACAACTTTAAGATGTGTGGGTATCAAGTCCCAGAAGTCCCAGCCAGCATGCTAAGAAACACTGTAGTCCTTTTAGAAAACTTGGTATCCCATAAAATTCTCACAGTATTGTTTTAAAGAGTTAGGAAGAGAACTGAATATTGCTGACTTAACCTTTACAATTTTAAAAGTTAATAGAGTATATTATTACAAAGTTAAAGGTTACTAGTGTATAATATTATGAAGTTAAAGGTAAATGTTACCCTGCCAGTCGTGACTAACTCTAGAGTACAGTGCTCATTTCCGTTTCCAAGCTGAAGAGCCAGCGTTCATCTGAGGACGCTTCCGTGGTCATGTGGCCAGCATGACTAGATTGCCAAGGCACATGAATGCTGTTACTTTCCCACCAATTTAAGCAGTACCTATTTATCTACTTGCACTTGCCTGCTTTTGAACTGCTAGGTTGGTGGGAGTTGAGGTGGAACAACAGGAGCTCACCCTGCTGCACAGCAGCACTGGGTCTTGAACTCGGGCCGCCAACCTTCCAGCTGGAAAGCCAGGTGTCTTAACTGCTTACGCCACTGTGCCTCATCATTATCAAGTTAAAGGTTAATAATGTATAATATGAAGTTTTGGATGCTGCTTTTGAGTCTAGGTATTTCTACTTTGCACAGCTTTGGGGTATAATAATGGCAACACCAATTGTCCTGGCACACATTCAGAAATACAAACAAAGGCATATTGTGTTGGGGAAAATTGACCGAAGAGTGATTTTTTTCAGTGCATTTGTTTATCATACAAGCAGGTTTCTTTTTTTTTCCTCTTCACCTTTAACCTTCAACAGGAATATGGTGCACCTCAACTTTTTAAGCTTTCGTTATGTGTTTTCACTCGCTCTTAGACTGCCTCCATTGCTGATGAAACGCACATTTCTCAAAGTTCCATCGCTCTGGAAAAGCCATTTGCGTTTCCTTTGCTTCAAAGAGAGAGGGATGAAACTCACATTTCACCAAATTCATGTTACAAAGTGGCTAGTTTTATTTCCCATTGCAGACTCTGCCTGCCAAGTCCCATTTTTCATAGTTCCTGTGTAGCATTTATGCTGCACAGCATAAACTAGGAATAAACTAGTTTATTCTTTAGTTTATCTAGTTTATTATGCTTCCTAGCATAAACTAGGAAAAAAATCAGCAGATACAGTGCTGGCATAATATCTCACAGGATTTGCTGCCATGCAATCGTTATTTTAGCCCTTGCTAAAATGCTTTTTGCAGCACGAATCTGGCAGAAAATTAGAAGGATTTTGTAGCTTCTTGGGTTAATAAGTAACAAGTTAAAAGCCAATTTTCTCCTACAATTGTTGCATAGTAGCCTATTGGAAGAAATATTTTGCAAAGCATCAGGTTGATACTTAGAATCACATGTGAACAGTAAAAAGGATTCTCTATGTGGATACCATAAATGCACTTCTCTTTTTGAGAAGAGGAAAGGGCTATTAATTAATGATCAGCTCTGAAGGCAATATACACTCAGCAGTTGGCCATTTGAAACACAAAAGTAGGCACTGATTGGTTGACCAATTATTTGTGATCAGCTGCTGACTAGCTTGAACATCACAACTGCTGATTAAAGAAACTCTAAGCTTCAGCCCACAAGCATACATTCATCAGCCTGAAAATAGCAGCGAACTGAAGGTGGTGAAGAAAATATCTATTTAATTTAATTTATCAAATTTATATGCTGCCCCTCTCACTATCAATAGACTGGGTGACTTATAATTTCATAAATAACAATATAAGCATATAAAGTGTTAGTTATGTTAAAATATTCAGTATAACAATTGAAACAGTAATGTAATGTAGGTTTAGGTTGGTTTTTAAAATGCAGTGTATGTTAGAAATAGCTTGATAGTGTGGCAGAGCTTAAAAGCCTCTGAAAAAGTTCTCTAATAGTTGTTTGGAACAAAACTCTTTTTTTCCTTTAGTTCTGATGAATTGTTGGGTATGATCCTACAATATTTGACAATTAACACATTTTAATTTTTTGGAGGGGGGTAGTATGACTGTAAAAAATATGTCTTCAAACTTGTCTTCTGATCTGAAATTTTCCAAAGTTCATAATCTTATGAATTTCATTCTTTTATTATTAATTTTATTTAAAGTTAAAATTGGCTTTTAACTTGTTACTTACTTAAATTCTCATTGTTTGAGGCAACACAACATGGCTTACAGTGTGATAAAGCATAAAGATATAACAACCATTATAAATATTAAAAAAAAATTAAAAGTCTCCTTCCTTTGTAATTAAGTAATGCTGTTACATGCTAGACTACTGGCAAATGAAGCAAAGAAAAACATCAAATGTAAGAGAATATTGTCTTATCGTTTTTGTGGAAGTTAATCATGTTTTATTATCCAGTTTCATTTGCACTTAGGAATAAATCCTGTTAAAATCCATCTGTATAAGCAAGTGTATTCCAAAGGTGATCAGATATGCTGGTCCTCTTTGCATATTTACTTCTATCTTGTACTTTTTCTTTGATGTTGATCCTAACATTTTGGCTCAAGTATCCATAACAACAAAGCCAGATGCTTGTATGTTTGCTAGGAACAAAATTGTTTCTCCAAGCAGTGCAGAGAAGAGAAGCCTATTTGTTTCTGTACCTCTTCTACAGATTAAGCAGTATACTGTAACTGCTTCCTCCACCGATTAGATTAGTTACATCCAGAAAACTAACTGCATGTGCCAGTTGCTTGCCAAGATACTTTCCAGTCAGTTCATTTCATGGGGTAGGTCGGAAAAGTAGACAGTAGGTGGCTATATTGGGAATAATGATTTATATTGGTCATAAAGCAGAGGATTTAGTGTATTTATGAAACTTCTAAATATAATCTCACATCAAGTTTTCTAATCATCCATTATCCATTTGGAAATTAATAGTAATCAGGTATTAAGCACTGGAATTACTAGTATCTGTACCTTCTCTAAATTTAATTATATGATTCTTAGTGTAAGCTGTCCTGCTGCCCCCTAGAGTCACTTGTTGGGATGGGCAGCTATAGAAATCAGTGCTAAATAACCCACATCATTTCTATCAGTGCAAGATTTTTTCCAGGTGATATAGCAATCTATAATACAGTGGAGCCCTGGATTGCGAGTAACCTGCTTTACGAGTGCTTTGTGAGATGAGCAAAAATTTTTAATCAAATTTAACTTGGTTAACGAGTGATATCTTGCAAGACAAACATCACGTGATGAGCTTGCGCGGGAAATCTCACAGCTGAGATTTCTTCTCTCATGCAGGCAGCATCCATGCGAGTGTACTGTTTATGCTATTACGTGTACTTATGCTATTACATGTTTACATGTATGGTGACCACGTGTGTGTCGCTTTGCTATACGAGCGTTTTGGATTACTGGAACGAATTGTGCTCGCAATCCAAGGTTCCACTGTATTTCATTTCTATAGATACACCTTAAATATATTTGGCATGCTTTATAAAGAATATACATACCAACTGCTAAGTATGAATATACTCATCAACTAATTTTCCTCTGTTATACGGATTATATTACGGATTATAAAAAATGTTGGCATTTTTTATCAGTAAACTTCAGTAAATTTTAAATTGTGTAAATACATTATGTCTCTGAGAAAATCCCTTGTGCCATTTCTGTTTTTATATTAGTAGTCTCTGTGTTAGTTTTTTTCCCTTGTAAATGCTCAACCTACACTTTTACTTTCTTTAAGGGCAATGAATGCAAGTAGACCCATAAACTGTACAAACAATCCAAGGGTAATAAGCCACTGTGCCAAAAGAGGAACGGAGGAAGAAGACACAACATGGTAAGACAGTATTTTAGATTTTAATTTTTAATTTGTGATAAAATAAAGAGAAGAATGAGAAAAATGAAGTACAGTTCTGGGGGTTTTCAATTTGCCATCCCTGGGTTTGTCCTCGGACTTAGCTCAGGGGTTCTTGGCCTCCACAGCAGTCATGGGCCTATCCCAGATTATTTCAAGTCCTACTTGAGTGGTCACACTCCGGATATGATTTTCTTGTTTGAATAATGGCAATGTGACCTGGTGGGGGAACTTGCAGTGCCCCCTTGTAATGGTCAGATCACACCTTGGTGTCCTTGAGATTCTCATATGCTATTCCTCTCTGCCCTCAGCAACTGATGGACCAGGAGGGAACTGGAGGATGTATTGTCCTGCTGAAGCCCTGGTTACCTCCTGGAATCAAAGGGCGGCTGAGGCTTTGGATAGGATCACGTATGTGTGGCCTCTCTCTACCAATCACACTCAACACTCACCATGGTTCATGGAAGAGTTGTGGGTGTTGAAGAGGGTAAAGAGATGCCTGGAGTGCCACTGGTGGAAGACAAGGGATGAATCTGACCAGACATGAGCTAGAGCTGCTATTAAGGCTTATCTTGCAATAAGGGCAGCAAAATGTAATTATTTTTCTACACTTATTGCGTCTGCAGAGTGTCACCCATTGGCTCTGTTCAGGGACACCCGATCCCTTCTTGGAAGGGGGGATTTGGGAGATCATCTACAGGGCCACGCAGAGGAATTTGCAGAACACCTGGTGGACAATATCGCTTGGATTCAGTCCCACTTGGAAGCCATGTGTGATGCAGGTCCATTTAAGATGCCTAGGGAGGAGTCTTGCACAGTTATATGGGAAAAATTCAATCCTGTTGCCCTTGATGAAGCGGACAGGGTCCCCGATGCTGTCAATGTCACCACTTGATCCTCCTTGTTGGTGAAAGTTGCCAGGATGGTGAGTAGCAGGTGGGTCCATGCAGTGATAAATTCTTCGCTGTGAGAGGGGATATTCCTGGAACCTTTTAAGGAGGACCTGGTTCGTCCCCTGCATAAAAAACCATAATTGGACTTCACCTGCCTGGACAGTTATCCAGTTTTCCACCTACCCTTTTTACAAAAGGTGGTTGAGAAGCTTTGGTGGCTTTTGATACCATTGACCATGATATCCTTTTGGGTCAGCTTCAGGAGCTGGGGCTGGGTGGTACAGTTTTGTACTGGTTTGGCTCCTTTCTCCAAGGCTTGTCCCAATTGGTGTTAATAGGGATCCATGATCCCTATTTTGTGGAGTGCTGCAGGGCTTGCTACTTTCTCCGCTCCATTTTAAAATCTACATGAAGCTGCTGGGTGAGATCATCAGATGTGAGATCATCTGATGGGATGAGGTACCATCAGTACATTGATGATATTCAAATTTACATCTCCATCCCTGGTGATCCAAGTGATGCTGTCTCAGCCCTGACTCAGTCCCTAGAGGCTGTATGGGTCTGGATAGGGAACAACAGATTTTGGTTGAACCCAGGCGGACTGAGTGACTTTGGGTGCCTGGTCTTCTGAATCTGGACTTTAACATCTCTCCAGACAGAGTCTGTGTGCAACCTGGGGGTTCTCCTGGACTTGTGACTTGTGGCAGTCACAGCTAGGAGGGCCTTTATGCAACTTCATGTTGTGCATCATTTGTGCCCTTTTCTGGACTGGGAGTCCCTACATTCAGTCACTCATGTCCTGGTTGTCTCTCTGTTGGACTATTGCAATGCGCTGTACATGGGTCTACCATTGAAAAGCATCCAGAAGCTGCAGCTGGTGCAGAATGCTGCTGTGCAGACAGTTGTAGGGGCCCATAGAATGGCCCATGTAGCATTGGCTGCCAGTTTGGTTCTGGGTGCAATTCAGGGTGTTGGTTTTGACATTTAAAGCCCTTCATGGCTTGGGACCAGGCTACCTGAGGAACCATCTCATCCCAATGGGGACCAGGGCTGGCAGAAGAGATCTGCAGATCCCATTGGCCAAGGAATTTTGGCTGGTGGAGTCAAGAAGAAGAGCCTTTTCTGCTGTTGCTCCTGCCCTGTGGGTGAGGTCTGCACCCACCTTTGCAGCCTTCCAGAAGGTCCTTAAGATCTGGCTCTGCCAGCTGACTTGGGGCCTCAATGGAAGTACACCGTCTTGCAAGTGGCTGGTGGTTTAATCCTCAACTTACAACCATTTGTTTAGCAATTATTCAGAGTTACAACAGCACTGAAAAAGTGTCTTACTCCCCGCACATATATATTCTTGCTCCTCCCCTATCTGGCTGGTTTTTTATTTAATTTTAAATGTTTTTAATTGCTTTTATTATGTATTATATTTATGTTTTTACTGTAAACTGCCAAGAGTCATATTTGAGTTTGGCAGTATATACATTTAATGCATACATAAATTCCAAACTAGATTAGAAACAGTCAGTTTTTATTTTGGTGTTAAAATTATGTAAAGATTTAACATGATGAGCAATGGTGTTCAGTTTCTGTGGTTTCATATGGAGACCACCATAGGATGTGCAGGATTACAATCTGGAATGTAAAAAGACTAAATAGTATAGCACATGAATTATTAAATGAAACTAGGAAAAGAAAAATACATACCTATGATATGAAGAGAAAGAGGAAATCAAGAATTTTTCCTCAAAGAGAAGGCAAATAACTGCCAAATTAGATTAAATTGGGTAATTTAATGCGGCCTCTCTCCATCCAGTGCTCTTGGCACTTGCCGTGGTTCACGGAAGAGTTATGGGGGCTGAAAAGGGTGAAGAGACGCCTGGAGCGTCGCTGGCGGAAGACAAGGGAAGAATCCGATTGGACACAACTTAGAGCTGCTATTGAAGTCTATCTTGTGGCGATCAGG
>JANHZU010010797.1:134144-144283 GCA_032468055.1 Acrochordus granulatus | reverse complement strand
AAACTGCGTTTCGCTTTACGAGAATTTCGCGCTAAGAGCGTTCTTCCGGAACGGATTAATCTCATCTTGTGAGGCACTACTGTATATATCCAAGAAGGGAATAAAATGGATAAAGTCAATAAAATGGCAACTAAATTGAATTAAAGGGCATTTTATACTGTTTTCTGTACAAAAATCAAGGATCAATCAAGGATCAATCAGCAAGGATCATCTGGTTGTGGGATTAAAAAAGATTTCTGAATTGGGCAGATAGTTGGAAGACATTTGGGTCTTTTATGCACTTAGTTTGATCTTTTAGTGCTTAAGATACCAGGCTAGAAACTGGGAAGTTGTAAATTCTAATCCCACCTTAGTCATGAAAGGCAGCTGAGTGACCTTGGGCCAGTCACTTTTTCTCAGCCCAACCCACCTCACAGGGTTGCTGTTGTGGGGAAAATAGGAGGAGTAAGGTATGCTGGATATTTTCTCCAGCTTGAATTATTTGTAAAAATAATAAAGGAGGGAAATAAATAAATAAATGCTTAACTAATCAAGATTGGATAGTTCAAGAATGTAAATGGTAGCCTTGTCAGAGTTCATCTGTTAGTTTTCCCATCTATTCAGTGGTGTTTCTCCTTTGAGAAATGGAGAACCTTTATTAGGTTTATTAGATTATTTCTGACCCAAGCAATTTTGAATAGGGTATGAGAGGCTCAGCTGGAAGTACTAGGAAGTGAAGGAAGAAAGCTAGATGATACCTTGCTCTAAACTCACTTTCCCTTCCCAGAATCAATGTGGAACTACTATTGACTTAGCTGGTGAAATAATTGACACTTTCTTTTATTGTGCTGTTACCTGTTCTATTTTAAATGAAGAATTTATTGAACAAATATGCTGGGTCCAAGATGATAGCTTTAAATTTAAATTTTACTATCTTTTTCCTTCCCCAGTCTCAAAATCCATTAAGGAGAAAAAGACAAAGTAACTATATAATACATTTTGATTTGCACAGATGGAATTAGCCTTTTACAGGCATCACACTTTACCAAGAGCATTGCAACATTGTATCTCATTTTCATGAAACTATTTATTGAATTTATATCCCATCTTTTCTTCAGGCATCTAGGTGATGTATCTTGAGATTTTCTTTCATTGTATCACACAAAGCAACCCTGGATGGTAGGCTCAGCTGAAACTTGAGACAAGTTTCAAGACCAAACTTGTAACAAACAAAGACCAAAAAGCAATGAGTTATTCTTTGGATTTTATCGCTGTTGTGGGCTGTTTTAATTGCCTCTCTCAAGTCCATTTTCTGAGGCTGTAGTTCTGTGCTCTGAAACAAGCATCATGGAAAATGGCAAATGTTTCCAAGCACAATTCCATGTAGGTACCATCACCAAAGCAACTTTGTTCTCAATAAAACTAAATAAGTTGGATCTGGTCAGTATTTGAATGAGAGCCCATCAGGCAATCCCATGTTTCTAGACTGGTCTGGGAAATTAAAACAAAAAACTGAAATAATGGAATAGTAGACTTCCACATTGCTGTCAAGAAAAATGTGAGAATCAGTTCTCTAAAGTAAAGAGAAATTAGACAAGTAAAACAGCCTGAAATTAGACTTTGAAGACACCATAGAAAAGGAGAGGGGGACAGAGACGAGGACTCCATGGAAGGGGAGGCAAACTTCATTAAAAGGAGAGCTTATCTACTTTGCTAATCATTAATAAGATTGCATATTGGGAAAAGATTATTTTTGGCAATTTGGAAAATAAGTACAATATCAACTGAAAAAAAGTGAAGCCTAATTCAGATGTTAATAACAAACAGGAAGTTGACCAGAAACCTTTAAGAAACTAGAGGAACTACACTACCATATCTTACTCCTTGCTCATTTGCTAAGCATTTAGTTTATTCTCACACATCCTTTAGTTCCATCAGGTACCATCCGTACTATATTCAGCATCCAAGTTTCAACTCCATATTTATGCAAAAATTCCATAATACACGCATACAGCATTCACTTTTTCATACATTTTTGTTACAATAAATAGAACAATAATTTTACAACAATAAATTTTCTTTCTCATGTTCATATTTCTTAATTACTTAATGAACAGCAAAACTCTAGTCTGTGACAACCTCTCCCAGATGTAAAACTATGCTGCATACTTCCCAGATGTTGTGCATTGTCACTACTTGTACTCTTTCAGTTCAAATTCTGCAAAATTTTCTAGGATATTTAATGAACTTTGGATTGTTTATCTTGCACTCACTTTTGTTAAATTTCCTTTTGTGCAAAAGAACAATAACATCATTCTTCCAATCCTCAGGAACAGATTCAGTGTTCACAAATCACAGAGCCACTCCAAAAGCAAACTATGTTCATATTTTAATATTTCTGCTCTTAATCATATTTACTTCTTCATTCTTACATTTTTCAGCATTCTCTTGATGTTTATTATTTCTTTCATGTCCATTTTTTCTTGGTCACTTAAAGCATTTGTTTCAATTCCAAACTTCAACATACTGTTACCATTTCCTTATGAACATCTACTCCTTCCAGTATGCTTTTACTTAAATTCTTTTCTTAACTGTTTGTTGCTGTCTTTGCAGCTTCATTTCTATGTGTACATTATGCAAAGTATTTCATCATTTTACAGCACATATGTTCTTCCTTAATCCATAGCTTCTGTTGAATTCTTAATTCCATCAAGCATCTTTTTTCATATTACCTTTTAATGAAATTCAGTAAACCTCTGTAGCACTTTCTATACCATGTTTCTTTTCACTCTGTTCTAATAAACTTCCATATTCTCTTTCCTTTCTTATATCCAATCTATTTTGGAAATTAATAATATTGTTTCATGATTGATTGTGAGCCATCAAGTCAGCATCAACTCTTAGTGGCCACAGACAGTAGATACTTTTTCCATGATGATCTGTTCCTAAACTGTTAGATTCTTAACTTCTCCTAGAAGTATGGGTAACAACTGTGGCTAGGAAAGCCTTTGCACAAATTTCTCTTATATACCAATTTTGTTTAGTTTATTTGTATCCTACCTTTATTCAACACACCTTCCTTCTCCTATTTTCCCCTCAACAACAGCTTTGTGAGATGAGTTGGGCTGAGAGAGAGGGACCTGGCCCAAGGTCATTTGTGTGTTTCCCTGTATTGGGAAACCTGTTTATAGTCACTCATGCCTTTGTCACCTTTCATTGCAAAGCACTGTACATGGGGCCCCTTCTGAAAGCCCCCTGGAATCTGCAATTGATCCCAAATACACTAGGCCAATTTTGGACTGTGCATCCAAACCACATTGGCCCTCGATAACTTTCTGGTTATCAGTTAAAAAGCCCTTCATGGTCCTGGGCTATGCTGCTTGTTTAGGATGTGAGTTGTGGAAGAGTGGGCATGTTTCCGATCCTTCCATAAAACATTGCTACTTAGTGGGATCCTAGGGGACTGCCTTCTATGTTGCATTGTCTACCTTGTGGAACATAGAATCACGGAGTTGGAAGAGACTTTGGAGGTTTTCTAGTCTAACCACCTGCCCAAGGAGAACCAATCATTATCCCTCTTGACTCTTCTGGTCCTTCCATAGGTCCCTAAACTCGGTTCTTCCCTCAAGCATTAGGCCAAATGGAATGAGCATATATAAAATGAAAAACCCTTGGAGGAAAAATATGTTACTTGGATTAAGTTGTTTTTGTTATTATTATTTCTGTATTTTTATCTCTGTTCTTTTGTTATCCTGTTGTTTTTTATGTTTTAAAGTCTTATTATTTTATAGTTTTATTTTATCCTCACATTGTAAGTTGCCCAGAGTTACTCTTGTGAATTGGGCAGCGATAGAAATATAATGCATGTGCATATATACATTCATACATACATAAAAATATTTGAGGAAAACTAGATCAATAAAAAGATTCAAGGAGAACTAGATTAGGAGTAGAATCTGCTTTTTTCTATCAGATATTGTTTCTGTTAAGACTCTGGGCTTGTTAGCCAGAAGATCAGTGGCTCAAGTTCGAGACCTAAGCACTGCCATGAAATGGGGTGAGCTTCCGTTACTTGCCCCAGTTCCTGCCAACCTAGCAATTCAAAAGCACATAAAAATGTAAGTAGATAGATAGGTACCGCCTTTGGTGGGAAAGGTAAGAGCGTTCCGTGCACCTTGGCATATAGTCATGACTATGCTGGCTCCCTTGGCTGTAAATCAGAGATGTGCAGTGCCCCCTAGGGTCAGCTGCAACTTGCAGGGGAAACCTTTACCTTTTTTAAAAAATTGTTTTTTCATTTCCTACGTAATGGACTAAACCCATGACAAATGGATCCCTGTGTGCTCCCATATCAGCAGATGCAGGGAAAATAGGGTGGGAGCAGAAAAGAAGAGAAAGAATTCAGTATACCAACAGTGTTTTTACTATTGATCAAGAGGCCTTTTTTGAGACTAATTTTGGTGAACTTGAAACAAAAGTAAATGGACTGTTCTTTGAGACTCTGAGATGCTGATGATTCCTGCAAAAGCTACTTACAATCTTATTTTAAAGTTACGATATCTTTCCTCCTCCTCTCTACAGTCATGTGATTGAATTTTGAGCACTTAGCAACTGGCTCACCTTTACAAACTTTTGCAGTGTCCTGTGGTCATGTGACCATAATTTTTTATGTTTTTTGCTGTTTTCTGGCATTTACTTCCATTTTTCATCAAAAGACATCCAATGGGTAAAATAGATTTGCTTATTGACCGCTGTGTTCGCTTAACAACCAATATATTTTCTTAATGACTGCTGCAAAAAATGTTGTAAAATTGGGCCTGGTCACATGGTGATTTACTTAATAACTGCAACAATTTATGACTGTAATTCTGGGTTCTATTTTGGTCATAGGTCAAGGACTATATAATTTTGTATATAATTTTAATGCTATGGCGGATCAGGATTTTGATTGAATAATATTTTGCTAAATATTAATATATTTTTGTCTTAATATTTTATTATTAGTAATATTTTTGTCTTTATTAATTATAAACAATTAATTAATTATTTATAATGCCTGTTATTAATTAATAACATATTAATTAATATTAATATGATAATAATAACATATTAGATGTTAGCTAATAGTTAAAATTTTATTAGAAAGACCTATCATATCATGTGCTTAAATTGCAGCTTTACAGAAACTCCAGTCCTTATGATGTTGATCTATATTTAAACTGCTCTGTTATCTGAAGCTGATATGTAAAAGCTGAATATTTTGGTATTTTATTAGTCTTGCATTAACTGGATTCCTGATATAACAATTATGTTTTACTGTATTGAAATAATCAGCTGTTGAAATTCATCTCATATACTGAAAGTCTGTACTAACAGCACTGGCCAGTATCTAAAGGTATTTTAATGGCATTCTCTTGCACATTATCTGGGGTTAAGCTTAAATCATTATGCGCTTCTTAAGAATTTGACCACCATTCAATTCTATACAATAAACATATTAGCTATGCCATTGTTACAGTGAACAGCACTGAAGTAGAAAATAATTGTATAAAATATATTTTTAAATATTGCTTTCAACTTGCACATACTGTATATCCAATTACTTCTTTTCATATAGATATTGAAGAAAGGGAACAAGTTTATTGAATAAGAACATGCAAACTACTTACATTGATTTAATTCAGATACTGCTTTAAACAAAGATGCTTGCTATCAAGTTAATCTGTTGATTCTGCAAGAGAAATCATCTGAAATTGTAAAAGTAGTAGGGTCTGATAAAACGGATATGCTAGGTTTTCCTGGAGTATGTTTAAATTCAGTATTTAAATCTTGCTAGATACTCAGTTATGATAAAATAAGAAATGGATGGATAGATGACTGATTATGTGTCATCAAGCTGGTGTTGACTCTTAGTGATAGATTTTTTTCTGTAATGATCTGTCTCTAACCTGATATTTCAGTTATAGTGCAGCCACCACCACTATAACTCTGAATCCATCTGTCTTGTTGGTAGTTGGCTTTTCCTTCTACATTTCCCAGCATTACAGCCTTCTCCAGGGTACTACATCTTCACATAATGTGTCTGAAGTAGGATAATTTGAGTCTGGCAGTTTGTGCCTTGAGTGAGAACTCTGGGTTGATTTGTTCAGTGGTCCATTGGCTTGTTTTCTTGGTTGTCCATGGTCTTCTCACAAGACTTCTCCAACACCAAAGTTCAAAAGCATCAACACTTTTTCTTTCTTGCTTCTTCAAAATCTAACTTTCACTTCTATAGAGTGTCATAGGGAATACATGAGGGGAATTTGAGTTCTGGAATTTCCTTTTTAAAAGCATATCCACATTTTGATATGATCATCATAACCAAAGCCCTTTCTATAATCAGTGAAGCACGCTGACTTCTTTTTAGTATCTTTTTGGCTGTCTCAGTTATTCAGTATGCATCAGAAATAATGTCTCATGTTCTTAGCCTTTTCTAAAGCCAGTTTGAACATCTGGCATTTCTTTTTCCATGTAGGATTCTAATCTGTGTTCTAATCTGATCCTAAGCAGTATTTTGCTAGCATGTGAAATAAAAGATATTGTACAATAGCTTACACACTTTGTTAAATCTCCTTTGGGTGGGTTATTGGAATGTACTTTGAGCTCTTCCATTTGGTTGGTGACTGTGTTGTTCTCTGGATTTGCTGGTGTACTTCAGTTAGAACTTTATTGATTCTTCATTTGTTGCTTGCCATATTTCTCTGGGTATTCCGTCAGTTCCTGTAGCCTTCCAACTTGGTAATGAAACAGAAGAATTATTCTGTGAAAAACATGTTTTCTGGAGAGTGCAAATGAGAAACTATAGTTTGTTCATACATATTCCCTGAAACGACTATAACTTCAGTGAAATTGTTTAGTCCCATTGTGTTCTAGAATTGGAATTATCCTGCCTAATCCTAGAATTAGGAAATTCTAATCCTGCCTTAGCCATGAAAGGCAGCTGGGTGACCTTGGGCCAGTCATTCTCTCTCATTCCAGCTCACCTCACAGGGTTGTCGTAGGGAAAATAGGAGGAGGAATGAACACTGTGTATGTTTGCTGCCTTGAGTTATTTATAAAAATAATAAAGGCGGGATACAAATAAATAAAAATAATTAGTGAATACTATATCCAGAGAGACCGTTAGTTTAAAAAACTGAAAAACAAACCTAGTTCTAAATATCAGAAGTATATTACAGAACAGTGATCCAGTGATAACACATTTTCTGTTAATGTGTTTTATCATTAAAGGTTTTGGTATTTCACTTTTAATTTCATCCACTGCTGATGTAAACTATTGTAGTCCTTGTCTTTCTCTCTCCACCCCCATTTGTCCACTAATAGCATTAGTATTCATATGCGCTTAACCACATTGGGCAAATAGAAATTTGAAAGTAAATTACAGAAACTGTGCCAGAAATAGAATGTTTTCAGTAAAGCTTTTCTGTTTCATTTAGTTACAACATCTGTATGTAGTTTATATTTAAACAAAGGCTACATATTGTTTTAATTTCAGTAACTTTATTACATTATTAACAGTTCTAGGTTGCATATTTCTAGCATTAGTCCTTGCTTCAATGCTTTGGAAATAATTCCCAAATTTATGTATTCCTGAAACACTTCCCATGTTTGGAGGGAGACTTCATTGGTATTTATAATTACTTCATAATACACTTTTTTGGATGTGTGTAGCATAATGTTTTTCAGTCTATAATATGCAATGCAAGAATGGCTGTGGATTTCACCTGATAACAGGTATAGATATTTGGATGGTACTGATGGTGAGCCAGAAGTGTGATGAATTTTAGGCTCCAGGCATATAGCTCATTGGTATTATTAACACTGGTGGCACTGACTGACAATATACAAACAACCTTGGTTTTGAGGAGCTCTTCATAGACAGTGTAGACTGCAGCAGTCTTGTATATGAGACCAAGTCTGAAAGTCAACAGGGACCCGAGTTGAGAAATACATGTGAATAATTATTTTTATTTTTATCTAGTTTGGCCATAGACAATATGTCAGCTCCATTTTTAATACTACAAAAATACTGTTTTGCACCCATATGTTAATTTATGCCACTTTCAGTTAGAAATTTTTAAACTTTTTTGTATTTCAAAGTGTGCTGTGGAATCGTCTATTGACAGAGTTTTGGAATACCGATTCTAGAAATGTACAAGAGACAATACTTTGAAAACTGGATAGTTAAAGTAACTTCAAATGTAGCATTTATGTTGGTAAGATTTTAATGGTTAGTGTCTTCAAAACTGAGTGTATAACATGTTATAGATCAGTATTTACATATATTTATAAATATAAATTCTACAGTCTTAATAATGTTAATTAGGATATAAATGACCAAAAAATAATTTGACACTGAGTAAAATGGAATGCCACATGAATAAATTTTAGTTGGAGCATCAGATCCTCAGGATTTATCATTCTGAAATTTTGTTTTCCTTTTGTGCAATTGTTCTGACTTATTGTATTAATAGAAATTGGTTGTCCCATTATGTGTATAGATTTGTAATTTCAGAGCCAGTTTGGTCTAGTTGTTAAGGTAACAGAACACAAACCAGGAAGTCATGAGTTCTAATCCTGTCTTAGCCATGAAAGCCAGCTGGATGACTTTGGGCCAGTCTCTCTCTCTTCAGCCCAACTCACTTCACAGGGTTGCTGTTATGGGGAAATTAGGAGGAGGAAGGTGTGCTAAATATGCTTGCTGCTTTGAGTTGTTTATAAAAAAATAAAATAAATAAATTTATTATGTATTTATTTTAAAAATAATATTTTAAAAATATATTTATTTTATTAAAAATAACAAAATAGCTTCCTAAGATATAGCAAATGTAGAAGCTTATTTTTTCAATATTTGTGCTGATCATATTATAATCTTTTTGTACTGATTATTCAGGTCAGTGTCTTTCTAGTACTGAGATTATTAGGAACAACTGACTTATTTTCTGTAAGGTTTTAAGACTTTAAATCTTTCAATTAACAAAGGAAGAGGGATAAGATTTCAATTGCCCCCCATTTACAACCCCACTTTGGCACATATGCAAAACAGACCTTTGACTAGAGGAGAGGTGATTAAACTGAAACCTTGAGACTTCTCTCCTTATTGCTAATGTCCTGTCCTGGACATGTAATGTCCAGCTTGTTACATGAGAACCAGTATATTAGGTTTCACAGTTTCCTGCCCCCTTTTGAGAAATATGTTCATTATATTTCATTTCATTTTTCTTTTTCTTTTATATGAGACTGAAGAAGATTCCTGGATTGGAGTTGAAATGTTTCTCTGTAACATCTAAAAATAAGAAGTCCAGTTGCCTTTTCAAAAATTTGCTGTGCTAATTTGTTTGTTTTTGCAACTTTGCTACAAGACATAACCTGGATTAATAAGAATATACATAGACACTTGCAAACAGAAGGTTTTGGGCAGGGCTGATAGATAAATTACCAAAAAGCTGTAGGGGAGGCCAAAGAAATAAACAGGAGGAAAAAAAACAATTTTAGAGATGTGTCATTCTCCACAGAATAATGCGAGAACTACCTGTAGATTTACCAGGAATAGTGGCAAGGAGCAGTATTGTATGCATCAGTTGCACAGTTATCTAGCAATATTAATAAATAATGGAAAACTAAAATCCTGAACAAATCCAATGAATATTACAGAATATGTACTGTCACCTGATCATTTTTCTTTTTCAAAATTCTATCTTTATAGAAATGACTGGGAATATATAATGAAAGACGGAAATGAAAGTAAGGTTTATAGTAGCTTAAGAGTGTGATAAACTACAATGAAATTGTCAAGGAATAAAAAGAAATGAATGAACTCTAACCCAGAAGGAAACAGATGTAGAAGATAAAAACCAGAAAATGAAGCAATCTGAAATACACAATCAATAATTGTGTGTAATCCATGTATCTTCCACTGCAAGATGTTTTTCTCAGATGGGGAAAAATATACAAGTAAATATTTTTCTGCCATTAAAACAAATGCAAATGATCCACTCCCTTCCTGATAATATAATGTAACAATAAAAACCTGAAAAAATTCCAAATGATTAAAAAATGGAGAGGCGGTTTGGTCTAATGGTTAAGGGAACAGATTAGCAACTGGGAGGTCATAAATTCTA
>JANHZU010010797.1:121975-134044 GCA_032468055.1 Acrochordus granulatus | reverse complement strand
GTTTCTCTGTAACATCTAAAAATAAAAAGTCCAGTTGCCTTTTTAAGATTTGGTGTGCAAGGTTTTTTTGCAATTTTGCTACAAGACATGACCTGGATCAATGAGAATATACATAGACATGAAAAACAGAAGTGACTCTCGTATTGTTCAGAAAGAAGTTTGAAGGTGGGATAGTTTTGCTGAATGAACTGTATAGAAAATAACTACTGTAAAATAAATGTAACTTAGACTGACACAGGGGCTTTTTCTAAGGCTACATGTAAGCAGTGGTATGCTGGTGTTAGCTTGTGCCATCTCGCGAGAACTACTTGTTAAATGTTTTGAAATTTTTCAAGCCAGTTGAAAGCAGAGCTGAGCCATTACACCTAGCATCTGATCAGCTCAGCACAACAGTAGCAATGGAACTGACAGAACCAATTCTTAAACATTTACCAGCACACAAGGATATAAAGCTACATTTCTTGCAATGGGAAAAGGTCCTTAGTCCAGGTGAGCTCTTCTAGAGAAGCAGCATCTGGGAGCTTGTGACCCAAATGACTGAAGAGTGAGCATACAAGAGTTTTTGCATGAGGTTTTGGCAGAGTTCATGATACAGGAGATTCTGAGAAACACAGATAGTGAAAGAAATGTCATAGTGATCTGCGTGGTATGTGCACTGTTTACCTCTTCCCTGAAGAAAACCCAACTACTTTCTGGACTGCAAACACATTGAACTCAGATGGTTTAAAATCCTGAAGGAGAAAAATGATTGAGAAGGATAGGAAGTCTTGTGAAACAATTAAAGGTACCATACAAACAATTGCTAGTAGAAGAAAAAATGATAGACCACTAAAAAGATCAGTGTGCATACGTGCAGCTTCTTGAAATGCTGAAAAAAATGGAATCTATAGACAATGGAGGGAAGATTTTATAACCAAAAAAGGATATAAAGCAGTTGCCAGAAACTTTAGGGATCATGGCAGAAAGTCTAAAGTTCAGAAGGATCTGAGGCTTATGAAAAATGCCCCAAACAGCATAAAAGGCTATTTCAGATTTGTCAGGGGAAAAAAGGAAATGTAACAAGGCTGTGGGAAAAAGAAAAAGGATGAATTAGTAATAGGTGGTGGCAAAAAGATGGAACACCTGAACTTGTATTTTATATTTGTCTTTTCTCAGCAATGAAACAAAGTGCTAGATAGACATTCATTTGGCTTTCAACAACTACCTGAACTTAAAGTGATTATTGCCCAGCAGGATTCTCAGAGTTCTCTTTAGGAAATAATTAAAATGAAAGGAATCGTCATAAAAGGTTTCCACCAAGTGAACTCTTTAATTTAGAATCACAGTTATTTTAATGAGTGTACCTTAAGGTGGAGATTTTCTGAGACTGTCTCAAAGTTTTTTTGGTACCCTGGCTAGGAGGCAGTTCTCTTCACCATTAAAGGAAAAATCTGCAGGGATGCATTTGAATTCCATGTCTGCGTGTGTGTGTAAATGGTTGCTCAAGCCTTTTAGTTTTAGACACACTCTTACACCATTTTGTGCCAGTAATAGGAAGAGATATTTGCAGCTCAAGCTAGATAAAGAGAGGGTAATATAGCACTTCATCAATTTTAAATGAATTCAATTCTCCAGGGCCAGATGAATTACATCTAAGACTACTGAAGGTAAAACCAGAGAATTCAAAGTCACTAAGTGAAACTTTTGAGATCCACTTAACAACTGGCAAGACCAGAAAAATAGGGGAAAGCAATAGATATCTTCAAAAATATACGGAAGAGTTGCGGGTGCTGAAAAGAGTAGAGTGCCGCTGGCGGAAGACGAGGAAAGAATCTGACCAGTTACGAGTTAGAGCTGCTGTTGAAGCCTATCTCGGGGTGATAAAGGCAGCGAAACATGATTATTTCTCTGCCTTTATTGCATCTGCAGAGTGCCGTCCGTCGGCCCTGTTTAAAGTCACCTGATCTCTCCTTGGCAGGAGGGATTTGGGGGACTTTTTGCAGGGCCTTGCAGAGGAATTTGCTGAGCAAATGACAGATAAAGTTGCTCGGATTTGGTCCCAGTTGGAAGCTGTGTATGGAGCAGATCCACTTGAGATGCCGAGGGAGGAGTCCTGTCCAGGTATCTGGGAACAATTTGATCCTGTTGTTCCTGAGGAAGTGGACAGGGCCCTTGATGCTGCTAGTGTGACCACCTGTCAGACAGATCCTTGTCCCTCCTGGATGGCAAAAGTTGCCAGGAGGGTGACTAAGAGGTGGGTCCACACAGTGATTAATGCCTCTCTACGACAGGGGGTCTTTCCTGGACCTTTTAGAGAGGCCCTGCTTCACCCTGTTAAAAGGACTCCATCTGTCTGGACAATTATCATCCAGTCTCCCACCTACCTTTTTTAGACAAGGTAGTGGAGAAAGTGTTCACATGGCAGCTTCAGAGGATCATAGAGGAAATGGTTTTTCTGGACCTTTTTCAGTCTGGGTTCAGGCCTGGTCATGGGACAGAGGCAGTATTTGTCACTCTTGCTGATGATCTCTGGTGAGAGCGAAATGGAGGTAGTGCATCTATCCTTGCCCTCCGTGACCTCTCAGTGGTTTTCAATACTGTTGACCACGGTACCTTTGAAGAGTGTCTGGAAATTGCAGCTGGTGCAGAATGTGGCTGTGTGGATGATTTTGGGAGCTAGTAGATTGGCCCATGTGACATCTTTGTTCCATGAGCTGCATTGGTTGCCATTCTGCTTCTGGGTGCAATTCAAGGTGTTGGTTTTGACCTATAAAGCCCTTCATGGCATGGAACCAGGTTACTTCAGGAACTTTGTCACCCCAAAAGTGAGTTCTTGTCCCACCAGATCCGGTAGAAGAGACCTCCTCTGGATCCTGTCAGCCAAGGAATTTAGGCTGGTGGGATCAAGGAGAAGAGCCTTTTCTGCTGTGGCTCCTTCCCTGTGGAGCACCTTGCCCCCGGAGGTGAGATCTGCCCCCTCCCTTATGTCCTTCCGTAAGGGCCTTCGGACCTGGCTCTGTCAATTGGCAAGGGGTCTGCTGGGGACTCATCATCGTGGAGGTGGTTAGTAGATTAAGAGTTGCCTCCATTCCCCATACATATGTTTTTATATTTTTCAGCTCTTTCCTCCCTGTACTGCTGGGTTTTTTGTTTTATACTTTTAATGGTATGGATTTTATTCTTTTATAGTTTTATTGTAAGCCACCAAGAGTCTTTTGATTTTGGAGGCATATAAATCCAATAAATAAATAAAGAACTTAGAACATTACAAACCTGATAGTTTGATATCTGCACTGGGCAAAGTCCTGAGGCAGATTATTAAATAGCATACTTCTGTGTATTTAAATAGAAATGCAGAATCAAAATTATATTATCTACTTTCTTGACAGATGTATCAGTGTAATAGATTGGGAGAGATATAGTATACCTTGACCTCAGCAAAAGATTTGTCAAAGTCTTTTGTGATATCCCCATTAATAAAATGATAAAAATACAGGCTAGGGTACAGCTTGTAAATGAATTCATTATTGTGTGCATGACACACAAGTAGTTCCAGATCAGCCTGGTAAGTAGTATCAAATGACATGTTATAAGGCTGTACAAAGCTTCCTTTTGTTCAACATTTTTATTAATAATCTGAATTGAAGGGGAAGATAATCACATTAGCAGGTGGTATAAAACTAGGAGGATGGTTAACACTTTAGAATAGGAAGAGAAGATTTAAAAGATCTATGCAAACTTGAAGAATGACCCAAAAAATTGGATAAAATTTAACAAGTTGCCCTTTAGAGATTATTCCAGTGATGTATCAGATGCTGATTTATGAATAATTATTGAACAGCTGGGAAGATAGCTAACAAAAAAAGGGGGTCAGTCTTGCATCACTTCAAAAGACCTGGCATGATGCTACTTTTTCAACAGCTATCTTATCACAGCAAACCCTAGTAGCAAACTGACTTCATTAGTTGATTGCAATGTTCTCCATAGTTAGGCATTTATTAAACTTAAGAATATGTAACATCTATAAATATACACACTTCTGAACTCATATCCTCTTTTAATTAGAGTGCCCTTTAGGGATTATTCCAGCTGGGTATTAAATACTGATATATGAATTCCTTTGGGGAGGATGGTTAAATAATAAGGGCAAATTATGTGGCTACTAAATATAACAGAAAATTAATTTTGTACTAGGACAGGGAGTGTTAGTTCTGCAGAAAAGACCAAAGCAATTAGCCCTTACTCATGTGGTTGGATAGTTTAAACTAGAGATAGGAAACATGAGACCCTTAGCAAGCCTCTCCACTGGAAGCCAGCTAAGCAAAGAGGGAAAGAGAAGATAATGTTTGACAAAGCAAGAAAGGAGACGTGTGGCCTCATCCACTGTCAGCCTGTAGCCTCTATTCAAGACAGAATATCGTGAAAGGACTTTGGATCTCAACAGGAAATTGATTTAACCTTGCATCTTAACTGCAGGGGTGCTGTTCATGAGTGTTTGGTTTCCAAGAGTTTGGTGAATGTCTAAAAGATACTTTGTTTACCCATCAAAGGTTGGAATAGATCATCTTCAGCATCTAATGAGTTTTCCTCTTATTATTCAGAATTAGGATGGTTTATTTTTGTGAAATAATTGTTCGTAGAGAAAAACCAGTATTCTCATGAAGGGATTGCTAAAACATCCTGAAGCTCCATGTTTTACTTTCTGGAATTACACTGTAGGGATAACAAGTTTTTGATAATACCTGAATCTGAATGTAAGAATCAAGCTGTAACTCAGTCTGATTTGAACATTTGCAAAGTATACCAATAGAAAATAATATTTATAGCTCAGGGTTGAATTGTGGGTCTGTAGTACTCCCTGAGCTTGGTTGTTTCAGATGTTCAGCCAAGCTCAGAGAGCACCGAGGACCTTACATTTCTGGAGAATATCACGCCTTCAGGAAAGGGGACTGCCACAGAGGTCTGCCTCTTGCAGTTGGGACCTAGGTGCCTGGGACTGCAGTGGGACTGACAAAAAGCCTTCCTCTGCCCAGGAGAACAGTGGCACACGCAGCGATATCTGCATGCTAAACAAGAAGCAGATGGGGCCTTGAAGGGCCATTTAGAGGAGAACGAGAGTGAACGCTCAAAGACTTCCCTCCTGTGTTCAGTATTCTGGTGGTGCTGCAGTAGCGTAAAAATAAATGTACCTTCCAAAAGACTGAGCTAAGTCACCGCTGCTGAAGACAAAGGAAATTCAGTCCAGCTTGGCTAAAGATGAGGGCAAGCTGGCTTCTGTTGTTTTCAGAACATCCACAATGGAATAGGGTCTTGATACATGAGATGCTTTTTCACATTTTTGTGCCTTGTTTGAGAGGATATTATGGACTTCAGCACTATAAAGAAATAAATGCATAGCTTTGCATTGATTTTCCTGTCCATATCTGCACTGATGGAAATAGTATTTCTGACCAATATTAAAGAAGCTGCCACTGTCCTGGTTTTTGTTTGTTTGTTGTTGTTTACAAGAAGAATTGCCACCATGAATTTATTAACAAGTGGAAGATTACAATAAGGTCTGGCTTATTTTCCCTGGAATGATTTTTTTCCTTACAAACCTGGAGTTACAAGGTGCTTATGTACACTTCATAATTATGGCTGAAAAAGAGAGGTGAATGTACTTAAGATGTTCTTTAACATATGATTTTTTGATGAGTTGGTAAATTCATATCTTCTAGAAATCCTGGGGTTTTTTTTGCTTTTTTTTGGTATTTTTTCACATCACCTGGAACATTTGAGTTTTTCTCTCAGATTTTGCCTTTTACATATGCTGCCCAAGATCCCTTCAGTGCGGGATGGATATTAGGAAGGCAAGGGTAATCATAAACTTTAAAAATTATTTACCAATTTTGCTTATATTTTTCTGGCATGCAGAAATAACTTAATTTCTTTAGAAAATCTTGACAAACAATTTAACTAGTGTTGGATATGTGTCTTAATGCTAGATGCTTATTAAGTGTTTAAATATAATAAATGTATTTATATTTAGTGCATTTAGATACAGATTGGATTTTGAACATTATACATTTCAACAAAATGTTAAATGTGCAAATATTCTTTACAGATGTCATTTTAATGTTCTAACATTTGTCTGTTTCAAAACATAATTATTGAATACAGAAATGTTTAATGATTTAAGTATCGGCAGGGAGGAATATTTGAGACAAAGTATTTCTGTTTTTACACTGTATCTGTGCCCTTCAGGAACAAGCTCATCAAAACATCCATAGCTGCTGAATCCTTTATATTATTAAAGGAGATTAAGAAATTGTTTTGGGAACTGAATTTTTGGAATGTAATTCTATGTAGACTTTCTTAATAGTAAATTCCATTTCAAAGAAAACATCTCACTGATTTTGGGTTATGTGCCTCCCCCACACATACCCAAACGGTATACTCTCTTGTACTGCAGACATTTCATGTTTGCCAGAGCTGAATGTACGAAGCAAAAACAGCTCAATTGCCGGGATGAAATTTGGTTGCGTTCATTTATTGCTGTAGCTTCGCCACCCCTAATCTTTGTCTCCATATGTATTGGGCTACAGCTCCTATCATCCCAGATATCATGATCAGTGATCCAAGGAGCCAGTTTGAGAAAGGAACTCTCAGGCATACTACACTGAAATAAAAAAGTAGAGACTTTAGAAAGCTTATCCTAAAGACAAAAGGAAATTAGTTTATAAATTAAAAGAGAAAAAGAAATAATGATTTGATGAGGGTAAATAACCCTGGCAAATCCTTGAGAGCAATTTAATCATGAAATGCTGAGAATGTTAGTGAGTATGTTGCAGGGAAAGAATATCATAAGGTGATAGTAAAATTGGCCTGCTTGAGGATGTAACACATAATACTTTTACAGCAGGACTCTTTAAGATTGACAAGCACAGACAGACATAAAGTATGCACATAACACTCTTCCCTTGCACTCTTTTAGGGGCCTTCAGGAACCACAAAAGAAAAATGGCCAAAAGAAATCAGTGTTATATGAATCTGCTCAGTCCTGCTATCATCTCATTGTCACTTGAGATCATCTAGATATTCAGATCTCAGTGATCTTCTGAACCCCTATTCTTACTTGTTTCCAACACAGTATTAAACATGAATGTGATAGTATCCAAGATGCACTTAGATTTGCATTTAGTACCCTGATCTAAATCTGACTCATTTAAGCCAGCCATTATCGAAAAGGAAGATTTCCCTTACTGGTTGGAACCCTGAGAGATGGGGATGAGTGATTAGGTAACATTTTATGGTTCCCTTTTGAATTAGGAATCACCTATATAATGTTGCTTGTATGTAATTAATTTGTCTAAAATTTACAGGAACCCAGTAACAAGCGGGTCAAGCCTCTTTCTAGAGTGACATCACTAGCAAGTTTAATTCCTCCTGTCCGAACAACTCCCTTGAAGCGATTTGGTCAGACGCTCCAGGTAAAGAGTCTCTTAAAAACATTTAAGTGGGATTTGGTGTAATGAATACAGTTGTGCTTATGACTTTTTTCTTGCCTTATGCAACAAGCAGTTTTCCATATTGAGCATGTGCATCAGTATAAAATGCTCCCAAAATCTAAAACATTTAGATTTTGGTTTTTACTTTGGGAAAAGCAAAGGAAAGAGTTCTCTTGCATAAATATATGTTCACAGGGTTGCTAATGGCCTATTGTGCTTTTTGTAAAATTCCTCCTTTTTTCTGAGAAAAATGAGAATATAACTTATTGTTAAAATATCATTTCTCCTCAATAGGAATGTAAAATATTCCATTGGAGATTTTTTTCATCTAAAATGTGACTTCTCTAACAACTTGAAATAGTTGAAATTACATACCTTAAATGTACAGATAGAATTATTTTAATAATCCTGTTTGTGCTTAAATAGACAATTTTAATATTTGTGTTTATGTCTCATGAACAGATTTTTCAATTATTGCATTCTGCCCAGTTATCAAATCTGTATTTAAAAATGCAAATTCAATATAAAATATTATGATTTTAATGAACCTGAGATCCATTCATCTACACATTCTTGTACAGACTACATGAAATATTGATTAATCAACTGTGTTGTTAATTTGAAGATTATTCATGAAATTAGATCAATACTGATTATATAACTACTTTTTGTATCTTTTTTTGAGGAGAGAGAAAACTGACATTTAGACCAAATAGCCAGAAAATATAAATATGAAGCAATTCATATTCATTTCATTCCACTCTAAATTTCTCAGTTTTCGACAGTAGCAATGTTTTCAGAAGCACTTCAGTCTATAATCTGACTTGGAAATTGTCTCACCCGGTGAATGACTATAGAGAGAGTCAATAGATACTGTTAGACTTTTGAAGATGCAAACTGCTCCCAGCTCAGCCTTTTAAACTCTGTAACGTGATGCAGAGGATCAAATCTAGAAGCTGGATCCCTAATGTGGTATTGTGCCTGCAGATATCTCCTCTGGAAACTACAAGATCCATGCCTCACTATTTTATTTGGTTTAGGTTCTTTAAATAAAGAAATAAAATGAGATGGAAGGAGAAAATGAAAGCAAACCATCAGGTTTAAACATAATTTTTATTTCAAAAAAGACTTCTGGGACCAACATATAACTTAGACATTCTTAGGACATGCTTTGATTAGAGGTGAATCCACCTGTGAATGAACACACCCACCATGATATCTATTTTCTAAGAGCATCTTTAATACTCTTTCCAAATTCTAGATGTCTTACCAGCCCAAAATGATTAGAATCTCTGATCCACATTAGTGTACACCAAAGATCTGCATGAGTGTTTAGCCTGTAGCAGGCATCCAAAGAAGACTACCATTTCTAGTTTAAAAACGACAGTGGGGATGGGAGAAAGTGCCAACACATAGTATTTTGACACTGAAATATGCACAAAGTGTTGCATCACTAAAATAATTTTCTAAAATAGGCAGTCCTATTTCTTTATTTGTACTGATGTTGGACAAAACATAATGAAATTTATACCCAAAAAGGTGACACTGGTGACAAAAATAAATTGCAGTTCCTCATGTGGCTTCCAGTCAAAGAGCAATGTATGAGTAATATGAGAAAACTTGAAGTTGCTTGAAGCAAACTTACTCTTCTGTTATAAATATATTACCCAGAGAAAAAAAAGAATTCATTAGTTCTTGTTGCTCACAGTGTAAAGTAACTTAGATGTTAAGTTTTATTATTGTATTCCATGCATCATTTTTCATAGTGCTCCAGCATTTGTTTGCTTCTCACAGTATTATTATTTATTTCAAAATATTTATGTATTACTGTCCTTATCACAATGAACAACCCTATGTTTTTTGAAATAAAATAAATGAAAAGATATTGGGTCCACTGTGATCTACTTACCCACAAATAAAGATTTTGCACACATCCCTTCACAGGTCTCAAAAGCAGAAAAAAAAATAATCCACATAAAGAAGACCAAGCCATTAATACTTAGTATAAAGGAATACAACAAGCAGAATCTTGCCTTAGACTAATTTTTGTTGGGGAAAAAATTCCCTGCATATTTGCTACTCATATTTTCCTTGGATGGGCTGGTTTTGGATTTAAGGTTGAGAACTCATAGAATCATAGTTTGGAGGGACCAGAGCTATGGGACTGGTGTAAGTCATGATATTGTGGCTTCTCTTATTACCTTGGGGTCATCCAAACATGACTCACATGTAATAGATATTACATATTAGACATATTCTGCAGGTTATATCCAGTTGGATCTAAATATTCTAGATTATAGTGAGTTTTCTAAAGGCATTTTAGTTGGATTTGTATCTGATTTGGACTCTGAAACTGCCTCAGTCTTTCTCTGGAGAGAGACAAATGGGCATAAGCCTCTTAGATTTTTCTTGAACATGACATATTTTTGGTACCCAAATTCTAATATGTTTCTGGGTAAATTATCTGAATTGGATGAAGGTTTGTTAATATTTTAATAATGTTTATAGAATATTGTTTAAGAGAATTTTTGTTCAACTGAATGGTAACAAGTAATTTATTGTTAGTAGACAAGTAACATGAGAGCAAAATGAGGAGAGCATTTAAGTCAAATAAAACAAAACACATTTATTCTGATCTGATGTATTATTAAAATGATTCAGAATTTAATTTGACTATAGTAACTTACAAGTGATTGGATGTAGATCAGAACCTGTGGTCTTTTTGCTGATCTTTGTTCAAAAAGTAGTTTAATTGTAACTAGATAATATAATATACTTGTCATTTTTGTTATTTATTGAAGAAGGAGCCGGAGAAAATCTGCACTTTGAAACTAAACATTAGAAGTAATTTCTTAAATATAAATTTTAAATTCTAGTCTGAAGATATGAAAGAAACTACTCAAGTATGACAGATGTACTCAAACAATGTATTTTAAAAGGGAAAGCTTTGATAGTATATTACTTTTTGAATATAGTTTGTTAATAATATGGATTTCTGCACTGAGCAAGAGGGACCCGATGACCTAGGTGGTCCCTTCCATGATTTTATGAACTAGTACATTCAGAATAAATGCTGGTCAAAATATTACATGTTTTGAGAAGGGCATTTTAGGCTATGCTGGAGTTTCAAGAACAAAGGAAACATAATTGAATTTACCCAATATAGTTGGAAGAGCAGCTGAAGCTGATATGGACTTTTTAATAGCTTGAATGGAGTTATAAGATTATTTATTGCAAAGGATATGGCCATGATGTAGCTTCCATAGCAGTCTATTTACTACGACTATGAAGTGAGACTGAAAAAAATGTTTGTTACAATTTATTTCAATGTTAATATATACCTAACATATTCATCTCTGACATGTAAGAATTAGATTTAGACAGAGTAGTATGCTATATGATCTATTGTCAAGGAAGGTAATCAGACAGTGTACAATGTAATCAGCATTTTGCTCTGTCAGCCTTAAGTCTGCTTTTTTTGCTTGTTTTTGTCTTTTAAATAATTTGTTGATAAAAGGTGTAAATTCTGGCAGTTTTGAGTCTGTTAAATTTCTTTCGGTTTTTTACATTCAGTGATATACCGATCAATTGACAAAAGTTTCTACACAATGTCTGATACACAAGAAGGATGAATATTAAGATTTCGGTGCTATAGGTACACAATTCTTCAATTTCTCTTTAATTGGAAAAGATCTATTGAAGAGTTTCAGAATAGATTCTCCCCCCCCTCAAGAAAAAGAGGGTGGGCACACAACTTGGAGATGCTCCTGAATTCAACACGTGGACTTCAGTTAGCCTTTGTGACACAGAATTTACCTTGTTTTGCTAATACTTCAATAACACACAAAGCACATTAAGACCTTTGAAAATATAATCCAGAAGTTTCAATTTGCAAACACTGGAACAATCGGATTTTTGGCTGCCATTACTTCCTAATATTATATTTCAGCAAACTTGAAAAAGAAGTTAGTTCATCAGCTTTTAGTTTGGTTCTAAGCCAAATTCAAAGTGCTAATGCTTAATTTTAAAACCTTAAATAGTCTGAAATTGAACTACTTGAGGTGAGTGCCTCTTCTTAAGAAACCACACTCTATACAGAGGGCATCATCCAATGATATGTTCTAAATAATAGTTTTTAGCAGTGAGCATTATATCTTCTTCTTTCGGCTGCTCCCCTCAGGGGTTGCCACAGCGAATCTTCCATTTCCATCTTCCTCAGTCTTCAGCATCCTCCTCAGTCACACTGACCTCCTGCATGTCCTCTCTCACAGCATCTATGTACCTCCTCCTGGGCCTTCCTCTTCTCCTTCTGCCTGGTAGCTCCTTCCTCAGCAATCTCTTCCCAACATACTCTTCATCCTTCCGCAATACATGCCTAAACCATCTAAGTCTTGCTTCTCTCACTTTATCGCCAAACTTCCAACCTGTGCTGTCCCTCTAATATACTCATTTCTAATCTTGTCCAAATTTGTCACACCCAACGAGAATCACAGAGAATCTTCAACTCTGCCACCTCTAGCTCCACGTCTTGTCTTTTGGTCAGGGCCACTGTCTCCAGGCCGTACAGCATTGCTGGTCTCACCACCGTCTTGTAGATCTTCCC
>JANHZU010010797.1:109534-121401 GCA_032468055.1 Acrochordus granulatus | reverse complement strand
ACTTCTAAGATCATCTTGCAGATCACCATTCTATGTTGTCTAACTACACACTCTCCTGCCACCACCTTACAGTCTCTGATTTCTTTCAGACTGCATCTCCTGCATAGGATGTAGTCCACCTGTGTGAACCTTCCTCCACTCTTATATGTCACCCTCTGCTCATCCTTCTTAAAATATGTGTTTTCCACTGCTATTTCCATTATTTTTGTAAAATCCACCACCATCTGCCCTTCTGCATTTCTCTACCCATCACCTCCTCATCACCGGTGTTCCCTCCACCAACATGTCCATTGAAGTCTGCTCCAATCACTACCCTCTCTTCTCTTGGTATGCATACCACCACTTCGTCCAACTTACTCCAAATTCTCCTTTCTCATCAATCTCACCCAACTTGCGGGGCATATGCACTGATCACATTTATCACTACCCCTTCAATTTCCAGTTTCACACTCATGATTCTATCGGTCACTCTCTTCCCTACTAATACATTCTTGCTAAGCTCTTCCTTTAAGATTATTCCTGTGCCATTTCTCTTTCTAGCCATGCCATGGTAGGACAGCTTGAACTCACCTCCAGTGTTCCTTGCCTTACTGCCCTTCCACTTAGACTCTTGGACACATAGTATCTCTAACTTTCTCCGCTCCATCATATCAGCCAGTTGCCTTCCTTTACCTGTCATAGTACCAACATTTAAGGTTCCTACTCCCACCTCCACACTTCTCCCCTTTAACCTCTCCTGCTTTCTCTGGGCATGCCTATCCCCTCTCCTTCTCCTCCTCTGTCCAACAGTAGCACACTTTCCAGTGGTACCCTGTTGGTTAACAGTACCGCTGGCAGTCATTGGTAACCTGGGCCTCGACTGATCTGTTATGGAAGTCTGTTTGTTTATTCACATAGGTTTTACTTCAGATGCCTTTCCTGATGCAACCTTCCCCATTTATCCGGGCTTGGGACCATCACTAGGGCTACACTGGTTAACCTCAGTGGCTGGGTTAGTAAGCATTCTATCTACTAAAGAGAATATATTAACAATATTACTGCAATGGGTGTCTTCTCCAAGTATGTCAGGCACCACTGCAGTACCATGCACCATCTTTTAGGGCACTAAGTTTAGCAAAGTATAGGGGCACGGCCTAATGGTTAAGGCACTGAGCTTGTGAGCCAAAAGTTCAAATTATTCACTCCACCTCCTGCCAACCTAGCAGTTTTAAAGTATGCAAAATGCAAGTAGATAAATGGGTACCACCTAAATTGGTAGGAAGGTAACAGTGTTCCATGCACCTTGGCATATAGTCATGCTGCCACATGATCATGGAAGCATCTTCAGAGAATGCTGGCTCTTTGGCTATGAAATGGAGAAGAGCACCGCCCCCTAGAGTCAGACACGACTGGCAGTGGAAACCTTTATCTTTAGCATAATACACTTTTTTCTCAAGTAGCTTCAAAACATTTTACTCAGGATATACTCAAGAACTCTTCAAGTGATATTGGAACCAACACATCATGACTGCATCTACATGCGCTTGCCTAGAATTCAGTGAGATCTATCTTTAGTAGATGTCGATTGGTTCCCTCCTGCTTCATGTCATTCTAGTTCCTCTTGGTGGATTAACAATAAAGGAGTGTTGCTTGATGATAGTAGATCATTCTGTAATACTTTTTTGTAAAATGCATTTTAAAGTTACACTTGAGTGCACAAAAGATGCAATATGATTTATGTATAATAGTTTTTTTAAACATGCAGATGCAAACGAGTGATCAGTGAATATAAAAAGCTGTATTTACTGTAATTACAAACATTCACATTTTAACATTAAGATTTTCTGAGTACTTTCATTTTAAACTCAGAGTAAAAAATGTGTATACATTATGCTTACACTGGTAATTTTCTATATTCAACTTTATTTACAGTAAGTTGTAGGGTTTTCCCCAACCCCAATTATGTATTTCAAATTCATCAACTTTCTTCTTTGACTGTTGTTTAAACTGAGCAAAGTTTAGTTATGGGTAAGTTTTCAAAAGATAATTGTGGAAAATTAATAATAATTTTCTTTCAAAAATACTAAGGTAGGATATGGTTTCCCACAGTGTTATTCTCATGTCATCTATGAGTCAGCTTGGTCCAAAATTAGCAACTAAGTTTCATCTTGCCTCTGTTCAGAAGAGATACATTAGATGTTATCTAAGTGGTAATTATAGTTTTCTTTTTCATAGCGTTCTATCAGTTTTCGTAGTGACAGTCGATCTGATATACTTGCACCACGTCCCTGGATGAGAAATGTACCCTCTGCTAGCACCAAGCGACGAGACAGTAAACTCTGGAGTGAAACTTTTGATGTTTGTGTTAATCAGGTGCTCACATCGAAAGAAATTAAGCGCCAAGAGGTTTGCTTATTTATATTGTTTTCTGAAATGGGATTAGAAGATAAAAGTGAATATGTTCTTGGTTCTGCACTGTAAAGGCACACTCTGCATATAAATTCCTTCTTTTTTCACTTATTAGGGCCATAACTGAACAAACTGCACATATCTATAGAAGAGGATATATGTAGCTCACGGTGGAATTGTGGAGTCCTTGATGCTCTCTGGACTTGGTTGTTTGCTTGTGGATATTTCATTACCCAATTAGGTAAGATCACTGCTGCACTGATGACAGATAACAAAACATCTGCATGCAAACAACCAAGCTTACAGAGCAACAAGTTCTCCAACATACTATGTATTTTTTGTGTGTACTCTGATATTGCTAAGAACGGTTAAAACATTGCTACTCTAGTCACAATGTCTGATTAGACTGGATTCTGCTACAGAGCTCTGTCTGTTTTGCTTTTGCTGCAATGGAGTAAATGCAATTCTTCCACCCTGTTCCATATTCAGAAGCCAACTGGGGTGCTCCTTTCTTTACCAATGATGTTGTAACAGAATCCTCTGCATGTGCCAATATGACTGGCAGAACAAGTCTGAATCAAGGAAGAAAAATTAAATATAATGATAGGGCCATTTTTAAAATGCATCATCTCATTCTGTGGCTTTTCTATCTTCTTGTTATTGCTGCTACCCATATACTTTCATCACGCAATTGTAATTGGAGGAATGTTTGGGATTTACAAACAGGAAGATTCCTCTGGATTTTTGATTTATTTTTAAATGAAGCAGCAATCAAAGGAACAAGAAATTTCCCACCTCTAGTGTGCTATGCTGTAAACTGTGTTTTAGAACCACAATGGCTGGGTTCCTCCGACATATTAATCTAAAATCAATCATAATGTCCTCCGACATATTAATCTAAAATCAAAGAGAACATTATGGTTTTTCTTGATATGTAAACTCAGCTAGTATGAATTATTGCTACAAATGTTTTTCCATTGATTAAGAATATTGAAGGGCAGGAAAGAATAGTAAAACTATAGTTGCACATTTTGCTCTCTGTCTTGGTTATAGAATGGCTACTTTGACAATAATTATGAGATAAGAATGTCTCCTTCCTGAACATGTGCAGTTCTCAAGATATTACCACAAAGACACTAACCAGCCTTTAAATTTTGCTTTCCTAGCACATGGCTCAATTAGCCATCCAATTGTCACTATTGTCACTATAGTAAGTCATTATTACTTTCCTTCCTAATCCTGCTTTCCCACCCACCTCCCACTCCAGAGTTAGAAAAAAAATGGTTGTATGATTGGGACAGCATCCACACACTCAAGTGCAAGTGAACAATATATGTCCCTACCCCAGTTTCTGCTCCTTTTGCATGCTTCTATGTGACTGAAAAGGGTAGGATAACCAAAATAACCACAGAGTTAGTACTTAGAAAAGCCCCATTTTCAGAAACCTCTTCAGACAGTTGAAGAAATACTTAATCTTCTGATAAGTATTTTGCATAACATAGACAGTGAATAAAGGAGTTAGCTTAACAACAGAAAACAGTTAGAATCAGTCTTACCTTACTAGGTCTCTGGATCTATTAACTTGCACCCATTAATTAATATGTTTAATCAGTTTTGGAATCCATATGGCATGCTTACACTCATTCCATAATTTTATCATGAGAACAAGATCAAAGTGTTAAACTCTTTTACAGTTGAAAAGCTATACTTAGGGTTGTACTGGCAAGAATTATTGAATTCAAAATAACAAAGACTTACAATTTTTTAAAAAAATTATCAGATAATCAATCCAAAATTTTATTAGAGTTCATATGGAAACTAATGTATTTCAAAAGAATGTCATATCATAAGGCTCATGAATGTATGAATCTTCTATCAAAAGAAGACTTATCAGATGTGGGCTGCAAAAATCCAGGTGACCCAGTGAATGGGAACAAAAAGATAAGAAAATTCTTAACACTTTGCTTCCATTTAATTGTTGACCAGATTTTTGCAGCTCAGGTATGGTATGTGAATGGAGAGCTGCACCTTAATGAAGCAAGAGTATTTGGTCATTGTTAACAGACAGCTGGCTCAAAGAAATATGTTGAACTATATCTTCTTGTGTTAAAATATTAATTGCCTATAAGGCATGGTACTAATTATTATTATTTCATTCTAGTCTCTTGGTGTTGTAAATTGATTAGCCTTTGAGTTATTCATTCAGAATGACCTACTGAATGTTTAATCAGAAACAAGATATTTTATTTGATATTCTAAGCATTCATGCCTAAGGTAACTTTTTGTTTTTACAAAAGCTTAGTTTTTACTAAGCTTTTTGTTTTTACACAATAGATTTGAGTCTCCTCTGGAAATAAAATGCATCTATTTGCTTTGCCACAAAAACCCATACAAGGCTATCATGCATTCCAAGAACCTTAAGTGTAAAGTCTTTTGACTCAAGTTATGAATAAAGTGGGACATTGATTTGATTTGAATAATTCCCCCTCTCAAATTATTTTGAAGCTAGACATTGATTTGATTTGAATAATTCCCCCTCTCAAATTATTTTGAAGCTAGAAAAATATACTTTTTAAACAAGGGCAAGAAGGTATAGTGTACACATATAATTTGCACACATCATTTTGTCTTGAAAGTGATAGTAAAACCAATGATCCATTAAAATTTAAAGAAGTGGAAACATATACAAGATAAACCAAAAGAAGCAAAGTCTTCTCATTTCCCCCTCTGCTCTTTTGGTCTAAAGTCAGAATGAAAATGCAAGAAAAACATCCTTATTTTTTACCTTCATGTATGAAGCTCTGATACATTATTAGCAATCACAGTGAAAGAATCTACACAAAAGACAAGATTTTCTGTAGCAGTCTTTGGTTCTCTAGTCAATTGTGGTGCTTACCAACTGCTTAGTAATGTTGAATTTTGATGCCAACTCCATGTAGTGTCTCTTTGCCAAAACTTTATTCTCTTAATTTGTTAGATTGAGTGCCCCAAACCAATGGCTGAAGCAAAAGTAACAGCAAGTTCTCTGTAAACACTTAAGATAATAATGATGATATGGTGAAAGATGTTGGTAGTTGACAGTGAGAGAGAGGGAAGGAAGGAAGGAAAGTAGGTAGGCTATAATAACTGAATATTTTAATAATTTAAAATATATTTATTATATTTAATAATAACATATAGGTAAAAGGGACAAAATGAACACTAGTGATCCCAGCCAATTGGTAGTCATAACTTGAAAAGTCTTTAAAGTATTTCTATGTATATGAAAATATGAAACTCATTCTGAAGTACTGATACAAATTCTCTAATATAGAAGCTAATCCAAAGTCAGAAACTATTTTACTAGCATTCATTATTTTACAACTTTTTCTGATATATCAAAATGGACTATATAATTAATAATATAGCTAATCATTGTCAAACATAAAAACTGTAGATTGGAATATAACATATAATAAAAGTAATCAGAATAACTACTTAATATATTGGTTTTATCATTTCTTGTCCTTGGTAATTTAAAAATTATATCTTTAGTTATATTTAAAACTGTTATTTAAGAATACTGAAATAGCACATCTATCTAATTTTAAAAATATCTGCTTTTTCAAACTGTTTTTCAAAAAAATTTTCAGGCTATATTTGAACTATCACAAGGAGAAGAAGACTTGATAGAAGACTTAAAGTTAGCAAAAAAGGTACTGAATGATTGTATATTTTATCCTTAGATTAAATTGGGTAATACTGTTTCTTTTAGCAATGCTAATGAAGATAAATTTTGAATATAGGCACTAGAGCATAAATATGGTCACTAATTTAGTGTTTAAATATATGTTTATTGTATTGCTTTTCTGTCTTTGCACAGGCTTACCGTGATCCAATGCTTAAGCTCTCCATAATGTCTGAACAAGAATTAAATCAAATTTTTGGAACACTAGATTCTTTAATTCCTCTTCATGAAGGTATATTTCTTGCATTCAGTATATTTCAGAAACAGGTGCATCCTATTTTATAGTGGAGTATAACATTTGTAAGCTGAAATGTGCATCAATATCCAGTATTTCAATTTTTCTATAATATCTGTGTAGGTTTAAGTTTATGGAGGAAGAAGTTACCTTAGTATTGGTTGGAATCTGTTAATCTGTTAAGATTTCATTACAGAATTGAGTATTCCTAGTAAAACCAAATTGTCCCCAACCAAAAAATAGTATTGAAGTGGATACCAGAGATTTCTTTGGTGTGCTTTACATAACTATTTCAGCTTATTAAGATATGTTAAATTATGGTATATTTGTATGTATTTTTGTTTTTCTTCCTCGATCAAGCTGCTTTGGGAACTTCCTGATTTTTTTAAGGCTGCTATGAGGGGACTCTGATTCCAAATGAAGGAGCAATACTAGAAGAGAGGCTTAACCTTGTTTTGAAAGGATCACATGAAATGGGATCAATATATGCTATTGGTAGTTTTATTTTTATGTGATTGTCATAGCATGTTTAGAGGGTGGACTGGGTGCTTAAGTACAGAAATTATTAGTAATAAAAAATACCAAATCATTCTTTTTGTAACATCACTGCTCTGTCCATAACTGAAACCACTCTCTATAGTAGCTAAAATAGATGTATGAAGAAACAAGTAGGTGTATCTCATGAGGTTTTTCACTGAAGTAGGAGGACTAGTGGATAGCCATTACTCAATTTCGTGTAAAAATGATAAGGACTTTAAACTCACCAATAGATTAAAATATTGATAGTTTAGGGTTGAACTATGGCGTTGGTGGCACCCTCCAAGCTTGTTTTTTTTCTTGCAGACTAGGATTTGAAAGGAAATTAGTCAAAGTAATTTCTGTTCTACAGCTTTAATGGATATTTCAGGGTTACAGGAATTTCTCCTCCTCCCCACCTAAAGTTCTGACCTTGGCTTATAATCTAACAGTCCTCATGAGGTTGCCCCTCCTTTGTGTGGTCATGTGTAATGACTCTAGGTTGCTCCCCTCTTCAGGTAACCTCATCAGTTCTAGACTAGCACTGATAATGTTACTTGGTTGGAAATGTCTGCAAGAAAACAATCAAGTTCAGAGTGCACCAAGGACCCCACAGTTTTAATACCATTTGGCAATTTTTTTATGAGTAAATACTAATAATAAACTAGCAAACTTCCCTCTTCTGCTTGTTTAGCCAAAAAGAAAAAATCCATTATGTATAATTGGATTATGTATATGTAATGTATATGTAATACATAATATATATAATTATGTATTACATATTATTTATATATGTATAAAATGGATAATTTTTGTAATTTACACAAAAATTCAAGAGCCATAGCCCCTGTGTAGAAAAAACTAGTGGTATGTTCTCTGCTAGACCTGGCCTCTGATGTTGTGCACAAGATTCATAAACCAAGTATTGTGTGAAAGATTCATAACCAAGTCTTACATTTATTTCCTAACAATTAATTCCCTAAGTATTAATACTAACATTTAGTATTCTTGCATTTTCATCAGATCTTCTTAGAAGACTGAAAGAAATTAGGAAGCCTGATGGATCTACAGAATCAGTTGGTCACATTCTTGTGAGCTGGGTACGTAAAATGCTCATACATGTTTTCTTGTTCCTATTTTTCAAGTCCTAATGTGAACTAAATTATAAGCATGTTTACAAAATGATGAGTAGTCACAGGATTTGTCAATATTTGAATTAAAACTAATATATTTGGAAAAGATATCAGATTAATTTTTAAAGAAAGAGATCTTTAACACCCAGACTTTTTGAACACTGTAGAAAATTAAAGATAAAAAACAAATTTCATATAGACAAAAGCATAAAGGAGAACTGGTTTGCCTTCAGTTTCATACGCTAAGAAATATGTATTTTATAAGCATTGTAAGTGTTGCATAGCATTGCTGACTATTTTTATTTTTTTATTTATTAAATTTGTATGCTGCCGAAATCCAAAGACTCTCGGCGGCTAACAACAATAAAACAATACATTAAAAACACTTAAAATAAACCCATTAAAACCAACCCATTAAAATAAAAAACCCAGCAGACTAGCAAGGTGGACTAAAAGGATTTCATATATAAAAAGGGGGTGAGGGTAACTAGTGTTCAACCAGCCACCTCTATCATGATGATGAGCCCCCCCTGGAGCCCCAGGCCATCTCGCAGAGCCAGGTCTTAAGGCCCTTCCGGAAAGCCATCAGGGAGGGGGCAGCCCTCAGCTCGAGGGGCAAGATGGTCCATGGGGCAGGAGCCATGGCAGAGAAGGCTCTTCTCCTAGACCCCATCAGCCGAAATTCCTGAGCTGACGGGAACCGGAGAAGGACTCCTCTGATGATTCTGGTGGGCTGGGAACTCCGTATCGGGGTGACACAGTTCCTCAGATAGCCTGGTCCCATGCCATGAAGGGCTTTGAAGATCAAAGTTAAGATCTTGAATTGTACCCAGAAGCAAACTGGTAACCAGTGCAGCTCGCGGAACAAAGGTGTTACATGGGCTGATCTATTGGCCTCTAAAATCATCCACACAGCCACACTCTGCACCAGCTGCAATCTCCAGATACTCTTCAAGGGAAGCCTCATGTAGAGTGCATTACAGTAGTTCAGAATAGAGATGACGAGGGCATGAGTGCAAAGGCTCTCCTGGCCACACTCGCTACCTGCTCTTCAAGTAGGAGTAGCGAATCCAGGAGAACTCCCAAGTTATACACCGGGTCTATCCAGGGTAGTGCAACCCCATCAAGAGATAAGGATGGAAATGTCCTAGGACCTGGACCCCCTGCCACCCAAAGCCACTCCGTCTTGCCAGGGTTCAACCGAAGTCTGTTGTTCCCTATTCTTTTGAATAGAGCCCCTCCAAACTGGGAAAATTATTTGAAGGTGCTGGAAGCATGCATGAGGAATCTTCACTTTTGCTCTTAGCTGTTTTCCTTCTAATCCTGAAGAATTTGGAAAAAAAAAAACCCACGTGCAAAATGAACAAAGCAATTCTCTGGAGATTTCTCTGAATAGTGTGCAGTTTGCTAAAATGGATTACTAGAAGAGAAAGAGATAAACTATTGACATAATTCTAAGTCAACTTGGAAGGTGAATTTGAGATGGAGCAGGGAAGCCCCAGGAAATATGTTATGGTGGGAGAATGTGTAAAGATAAATATACCATATGTAAAGTAAATTATAAAGTTTAATTATTGGAACCAAATTAAATTGGTACTTTGGTATGAGCAAGGACGGGACCATAAAAGGAAACTAAATAAAGCAATGTGGTATCTCTAGTATACATCTTTTGATTGAAGTTTAATAGCAATAACAGTTGTAAGTTCAATGATGAGATTACAGCTATTTCCCTAAAAATCTTAAAAACCTAGCTCAGTCACCCATCCATACAACATATCTCTGTATCTGTTACGCGCTGGTGACAGGAAGGTTGTCACTGAAGACATGTAAAATCAGGGAAGAGTATGATATCATGATGGGCCTCTTGATTAGCAAAACACAGTTGTTCCTCCCTCTTTCCACACATTTATATCTAGCAAAAGATTTTATTTTCATGCCAGGAATTGTGACCAAATGTCCCCAAAATCCGAGTAGAAACCAAGATCTCCTGATCGTGATCATAACAGTACAAATCAGATCATTCTGACCGTGTTTGGTCAAGTAAATTGTGGACAACAACTTCCCAAATTCAGAATCTTACATCTATTTTGCTGTAGGGAACTTACCTTCTTCTTCACAGAAGCAACAACAGATGGGCTTCTCAAAGCAGTTGGTCCATAGATCCCTTCTAAAGATCTGGTGTTTCTTGAGGTTCCACCACAGAGAAAATCCCCAGTCTTTTAATGTCAGCCATTCTAGGATTCATTTAGTTATTTCTGTTGTTTAAATTTTCTTATTAGTAGTCATAAACATTTCTCTAGATAGTGATGTCCTTGCACAGGAGATTTTTTTTTTTTTGGAGTCTCTGAGGCCTCACCATTGGCTTCAAATTATATCTGCCCTGATTTTTTCCTGGGACATGTGAGATAAGAAGCTGATAAGAGAATGAAAAGTATGTTGCTACTTTACAGAAAGAGGTGCAGAGGAATGGTGATGCATGGAATTACACTTCCACATTCTACCTACTGGAGGTAGAGCAGGAATCTCCATTTAAGGAGAGATGGTATGAGAAGCATAGTGTTGGCACTTGGCTGTAGGAGAAAACTGCTGCTTCCCAAAATGGGAGATGTATCCACTACAAAGCACTTGATAGATCAGAATGCTGCCATGATTCCAGATCCCTTAACCACAAGACAGTCACAACTCTTAATGATTACCTTTGTCTTTTTCTTGACTGAAGGGTAGCACGTCAAAGCTCTTGGCTGATCCTGTGGGTCATCTATGTTTTCTAAAAGAGCTCAGGGCATAACTGAGGTTGGGAGGAATTTTTGGCAGTAAAGATAAAATTGCTTTGAAATGTACCAGCTACCCATTTTTTTTAAAAAAAATTAAAACACACATGTGCACACATACAAAAATATTAAAAACTTAAAGTGGGCCATGAAAACTTGTAGGTGCCAAAGGCAATGTCTATGGGTATCACAAAAGGAACGCTATGTGATCCTTATGGACTTATTTATGTCAACAGTTAAGACACTGATATAGGTCCATTGAGGACTTCATTTTCTACCCTTCACTGTAGGGTTAATGAAGTATGCACATATTTGGGCCAGAGAGCGATTTAACTCAGAATGAGAGAGTGCAAGCTGAGATAAGAGCCACAGTTCTGCAATTTCTGCTCTATCCCAGCTACAACAACTTCAAGAGAAACTACATATCTCAAGCCAATTCTTTAATTTTATTCCGTTTTCTTCCCTGGGTATATTGCATGACCCACAAAATTGCTGATTCCCACTTTCTGCTGCTGCTGCTGCTGCTTCTACCAGCCATCAACTTCTTCTCATTGGCAGCTTAAAAGCTGAGGACCAGTTCAGATTTTTTAATTACTACTTTCAGATAAGACATGGACATAGTAGAAGTTGAACTTACTAGAATTATAGTTTGTGCTTAGTGACCAGTATTCTGAAGGGTGATATATTTTTCTCTGGGGAGAAATTGGGGAATGAAGAGAAGGAAAGGAAATGGAGGCAGATCTAGCTGATAAATAAGGTTACCAACCCTTGAAAGATTGTTTTGCAAAACATGTACATGAAATTATTTAAGATATTATACATTCAAATTGATCTTGTGTTTGCAAAAGGAAAGAATTATACAGCTGCAATCATATTTTGAAAAATGAATGATTAGGGGGATCTATGAATAGTTGAAAAACCTTGATCTGTTCTTAAGAAAGAACTAGACAACCTGTGCCACACTGTGTCATTGTTTCAGAGATATTTCTTTATCTAAACAGAGAAATAGAATGACCAAAGGTGGGCAAAAAACAGCAGTATCAGGAGCAACTTCTGATTTCCTGCCAGCTTCCCCACTGAGTTTCCTTGTGGAAATC
>JANHZU010010797.1:32533-46661 GCA_032468055.1 Acrochordus granulatus | reverse complement strand
ACAGAAAACGTTTGACCTCTGTCATTGCCAACAAAGGATATATAACAAAGTATTGAGATGAACTTTTGATATTGACCCAATACTTATTTTCTACCATACTTTGCAAATAGATTCTTTCTGAATCAGACAATGTGATTGTCTGGATTTGTGTTCACATTTTGTCTCTCATAGTTGAGGTACACCTATGATGACAATTACAGGCCTCTCTCATCTTTTTAAGTTTGCACCAATTTGCACAATTGGTGGCTGACTAAATAATTTTTTGCCCACTGTAGCTTGAAAAAAATAAAAAGCTGAGTATCTATGAATTGAGCTGTTTTGTTTTAGGGTAAACAAATATGCAAAGATCAGAAAAGGAGTATGAAATAGCTGAATAAATTAAAGGAATGATGCAATAAAAGAAAGTTGCTAAAATACCAATATCTTTCACTCTTCTATGTCTGTCCTTGCAAACTATTCTTGCTTCTACCCTGTCTGTGCATTTTATGTGTTGGTTTGATTTAGAGGCCAAATGACTCTAAATACTTCTGGATGGCTTACATTTTAAAATAAATAAAAATAGAGAAATATATCAAGTACTTCCAGAAGAAGAGACCATATACAACAACCAAAAGAAAACCTACAATCGCTCATTAACCAGGCTACCCTAAGGACAGGGAGAACCGTCAGGTTTTTAGGGGCTTTCAGAACATCAGAGTGGGAGCCATGCAGATCTCTTGGGTGATGCTGTTCTAGAGGGTAGTTGCCATGACATAGAAAATTATGTCTCCTTTCTCATAGATATAATCTGCCCAGAGTTGCTTATAGTGAGCTTGGTGGCAAATAAATTTAATTAATAAATAGATGACATTGTTTCACCAAGGGGACCTGGAGTGCAGTTCCATATATTGTATTTTTTTCTTCAGAAACTTGAACACCTTTCTGTTTCTAAACCAACTCTTTCAAACATTATTTTTCTTCCCTCTCTCGTAGCATCACTCAGTCTTCCATGACCTTTATTTTGAAATCTGATGTTCTTTTTCTTTATATGATCAAATTTCAACATACTTATTTCAAACTGGTCACACGTTTGTATTCAATCAACATTTATTCATAACTGATAAAATTTCATAGCTTGAATGCATTTATCAGCTCTGCTCTTCAAGTTCTTACTATATTCATTCAGACTTATTGCATCTTTCTCGTTTATTTAGCTTCACAGGCACATAGCAGACTTTTAATTTTATTCATTCATTCTTTACTATTCTTTGTGCTTCAACTTGCCATCTTCTATATAAGCCATTGTTGTTGCCAGATAGACTTCTACATACTGGCCTTTGCTGCCCATTTTGCCTTCATCAATCAAAGCTTTCCCATAACACTTTTCAGTAGAGAAAGCATAGATTGAAAATAACTGATAGAAAGACTGTTGCCAGTCTTGAATATACCTATATTATGTACATATTCTTTAGTTGCACCAATAGCACTGATCAGCTTTTCAGATTTGGCTGGTGAGCCAAAAGCATAAACAAAGCCAGTTTGACTTCAAATATATCTGCACTATTCTATGTATAGGATATGCAATCCAGAGACTACTTTGCAAACCACTATACTATTGCTTATATACCACCAGCTAAATTATATGTAGTATATTGACAAGATGCTCATAATATTGAATGTTTAATATTTATCAGTTAAAATTAACACTCAAAATACATTGCTGCTTGATATTTAATGCATATTTTCAGTATCTTTAGAAGTAATTTACCAACTTTTTTTGTTTAGGCTTGAAGTCTCAAGATGAATTGTTGGCTTATTCAGCACCAGAGGATGCTTCTGAACATGATCCCCGCATTATAAACAGGCAAAAAAGTTCTGATTATCAGTTTACATACTCTGCCTTTTCAGACACACAGAAAACAAGAAAAGAAGATAAAATACATGCAGGTCAAGAAGTGAAAACTGAAGAACAGTGTGAACATGAAACAAATAATTATGTTACTAGTAAACAGTCAGTAAGTGGAATAATAGAAACAGCCATATTAGATGAGTATAACATCTTTACCAACAAGATTCAGGAAATTTTGCAGCAGAAGAATATTATGTATGTCAGTGGAATATCAAGACCTGAATTTTCAGCCCAGGAAAGGATTATGAAACTTTCTGAGTTCATATGTTTACAAGCATCAGATATTGCAGTACATAAATATGTAGAAAGACTAAGTGAAAAGCTCAACAGTGTTGCTTTGTCATCTTCATATGGTGTCCAGAATGTGTCTTTTACTGGAAGCACTGGACCAGCAGATAATTCTGTTACTAGCAGTGGATTGAATTTGCCCCCAGAGGAGCCTGTGTCTTCCTCAAATGATTTCGAAGAACAGTTTCCAGAGCTACCAGGTAGCAATGATGAGGGAGATGCAGTCATCAATGAACGCAATCAGTTAGTGGTTTTGGATATAGAAAAAGAACACAAGCTGGTAAATACCAACATAGAGGGAAAGTTAAAAATTGAGCCAAATGGGTCTCCTGCTGATTGTTTGCCACAACCGGAGAAGATCCCAAAGCCTACAGATAAATCAGATGTTACAACCCAGCCTGCTCTGGCTGGTTTTATTAGTCAGTTGAGACCTGAAGTGTTTGACAGCATTTTTAAAATTATTGAAGATGTACGAAAAAATACCGTGAAATTCTACATTCACGAAGAACAAGAGAGTATGCTTTGCAAAGAAATAAAGGTAAGCTTTCTACATGAGTATAAGTCAGTTATATGTCTGTTTGAGAAAATTGCAGGAATGGTGCTAAACAGGTTAGCCAGATACATATGTATATATTATTTTGGTGAAGTGATTCTTGCAGTTGATAATAGCTATTTTTTCCATATATTTTAAAAAATGACAAAAAATCATGCCTACAAACGGATGGTTTGCTGGGGTGAGGAGAACACAAGGGAAACAAAAAAAAGAGAGCATGAGCCACATAAACTTTAGAATTCCTATCCTTTCAGTAAAATAGGTATTGCTGCAGGTATTGCTGCTTAAAACAAATAGGAGAAAGTTTTAACATATCTTTCTTTCTGTACATAGGTTTTAAGTAATGGTTTTTATTGTTGATGTGCTAAATACTATATGTGGCATATTATAAAAATTTAAAATAAAACTGATTCTTCCCAGTCCTAGCCCAACGTCTGAATTGCTTCATGGCACCAGCTTTCATGCTATGAAGCATGCAGTTGGCTCTAAAATTAATTACCTGAAAATAATAATATGCACAGAGGACAGTGTAATTAAAGTAGGCTTTTCAAAAAGTGTGGAGGTAAGCAAGATCAGTAAAAAAATACTGTATTGTAGTTATGTAGTCTCATTTTTTAATGTTTACCTTAGTTTGTAATTGTGCAGTTAGGTTTAATATTAATTGTATTAACATTTTCTGCACTTGGTTTAGGAATATCTTACTAAGTTAGGCAATACAGAGTGCCATCCTGAGCAGTTCTTGAGAAGAAGAGCTGAGTTGGATAAATTGCTTGTAATTATTCAAAATGAGGATATTGCTCAACTAATTCATAAGGTAAATGAAATGTACTTACGCATGCTACAGTGGCTTTCATAATGTGTAAAATATATCAGGCTTGAATGTTGTGTGTATGGAACAGCCGGTTTGGGGGATTTGTGCCCAAACTGAAACGTGTGATTTGGGCATGTTAGTTTATATATGGACAAAAACTGGGGTTGTTTTTCCCTAGACACAAAGCAAACATAATTGTCTATGGCAGAAATGATTGGGATAAGAAATGAGGATAAGAGCAGGAAAGGGTGCATGTAGAAATCAGTTTATGAGTGGGTACTGGGATTATCCCAGATATTGGGTTATTAGGCAGGCAAGCTGTCAGGCAAGCATGTCTGCTGACCAAGGAACATGGCACAGTAGATATCAATGGTGACGGTTGAGAAGAAAAGTGGAGATAGAGACTGATATGTAACATACTTACTATATTTTCCTAATAAAAGCACTTTAAGTGCGTTCCAGGTTTTATTTCGAATGAAACTTGGAACCAAGGTTTTATTTCCATGAAACTTACAAATCTAGAGTGATATGGTGGAACTTTAGCAGTGCAGATTTTGTTTTTGGTTTGAAATAAAATAAGTTTTTCTATTTCATGTACACAGTATTTGTTATTTTGTATATCTCATGTTTTTGAGCCAAAGATTATCAATGCAAAATATTATTACTAATATGGAATGCCATTGTTGATAAAGTGTCTTACTAATTTATTTTAGTGTATTGATGTCTAATCTTGTCTGTGTACTTTCTTTAATAGATACCATGTTTAGTATCTTTGAAGAGACTTTCATGTGTCAGTTTTGCTGGTGTTGAAAGTTTGGATGATGTGAAAAATCGTACTTACAATGACTTATTTGTTTCTGGTGGCTTCATTGTTTCTGATGAATCTGTTCTCAAGCCAGAATCTGTCACTGTTGGTAAGACTTACGTTCATTAAAGCTTAGGGCAGATTTATGTTCCTAATAGGTCATGGGTGTCCAGATGTTTGGCTTGCCTGGTCTGCATTGAGTGAAGAGGAATTGTCTTTGGCCACATACAAAATATATAGTATAGTTAATGTATATAAATATTGCTAAAAATAACATAATAGTGTTAAAAATCTATGATCTTGTTGGGATGCATTATTGGTTGTCCAGGGCCACATGTAGCCTATGGGCCATGGGTTGAATATGCCTGTAATAGATCATTAATTTCTAAGGGCTCATATAGTCAAACATGAATTTGTGATTGAGATTCTATTTTTTGCTTCATTTTAATCCTTTGGGAATTTAATTATTTACAATTAATATAAATTATAAATTTAAAAATTTATAATTTTATAATTATATGCTGTAAAATTCTCTTCCTTAGGGCAAAAATATATTATTTAAAAAACCCTCACTAATAGAGAAAATTTGTTGTTCAGTTGCATAGTCGTGTCTGACTCTTCATGACCCCATGGACTGCAGCATGCTAGGCGTCCCTCTCCTGCACTGCCTTCTAGAGTCTGCCCAAACCCACACCCATCACCTTGATGATACTATCTAACCTCTGCCATCCCCTTCTCCTTTTGCCTTCAATCTTTCCAAGCATCACGGTCTTTGGGCATGTTAGTTTATAACATGAGTCCTCTCTTCGTGTCCAAATTATTTGAGCTTTAGCTTCAGTATCTGTCCCTTCATTGAGCAATCAAGGTTAATTTCCTGTACGACTGGCTGGTTTAATCTCCTTGCAGTCCAAGGGATAATCAAGAGCCTTCTCCAGCACCACAATTCGAAGGCATCAGTTCTTTGGCATTCACTTTCTTATGGTCCAGCCATACATTACTACTGGGAAAACCATAGCTTTGTCCTCAATTCACAGGCATAGCTTTCCCCTTTATTTTTTATTGGTGCTTAGTTGAAATATCCCTGATTCCTTGAACACACATTCATTCACTTACTCCTATGACCTACAACCTTAACTTACAACCATAATTGGGACTGGAATTTTGTTCACTAAGTAATGTGGTCATCAAGTTAGTCATCATGTGACGGGACATGATTTTATGACCATTTTTACCATGGTCGTTAAGTGAATCTAGTTTCCTCCATTGACTTTGCTTGCTGGAAGTGTGCTGGTAAAGTCTCAAATCATGACCCCAAGACACTGCAACCTTCATAAATGCAAGCCAGTTGCTATGCACCTGAATTGCAATCATGTGACTGTGGCAGTGGTTGAAACTTATGAAGGATGTTATAAGTCACTTTTTTCAATACTGTCGGAACTTTGAATCATTGTTAAATAGTCATAAGTTGAGAACTACCTGTAATTAACTGCAGTGTCTTGTTCTTCAGTGTAAATCAGTAATAATTATGTAAGAGTTATTAGCTTTTCACATGCCCAAATTAATCCATTCATCAAATACTGATTGAAATTAATCATAGTTTTATATTAGCACTACACTGCTAATTTTATCAAATTTATCATGGAAGACAGGTACTGTGCAGGGAAACAGGGAAAGAAGATGACAAAAAATTGGGAATGTTTTAATCATTTTATTCATGCTACAGTATTTATATTATCTTCCAGAAAGCAATGAAATGTTTTTTTCTCAGTTCTTGAACCTATAATATAGAAAATAGGAATCTGCCAATTCAAGATTGACTTATTTTTAAACAATTGCTACTAATCTAATAAAATATTTTTGCAGAAGAAATGTAATATGCATAAAAAAATCTAACCAAAATCATCTGGATAGAAATTTTAATAAGTACTTCATTTGCTTTTGAAAATTTTCTGTAATGTTAGCTTACTGACAAAAGTAAACTTCCACTGTGATGCAACTAAAATTAACATAATGGGAAGTATAATTAATTTAACTGATTTTTAAAGTTTAAGATTGTTTTCCAAATGAAAGTTAGCTATCTTGCCTGTCATGATCTTTATTAGAAGTCAGTAATTTTCTTCTGGAGTTGTTCCCTGCAACATGCTACTAATAAAAGCTGTGCACACGCATTGTGCTGTATCTTGTACACATTTATCTAATTCCTATTTTAAATAACGTAAGCTAGAGTTTATGTTCTGTTTTCAAAATTAGATAAACTTAATGAGTTTCTGAAATTCCTTGGAGAGTTGAGTACTCCGGATGAAAAGTGGCAGTGGAAAATTCACTGTAAAATACAGAAGAAATTAAAGGAACTTGTAAGGTATGTATTAGGTATGCAAGCATTACTCTGTTTCAAAAAGATAACTTGAAATAATTCTGGTCGTAGCTTTATCATTCATTCTTTATATTTCTTAAACATTTTTTTTACCTACCATTTTCCAATTATTATGAGTATATTGATTTCTCTTTTCATTTTTAAAATCTTCAGGTAAAAATGCAGAACATTAATTTTTTTATTAATGCAATTCAAAACCATGCTTTCATTTAATAGCCTACATTTATTTTTAATAGTGTCTATGCTCTGATGTTTGCTTTTTCTGGAGAAAATTATGAATCACCTGGTAATTTTATCTAAAATGCTTATATTATGTTAATGCAGGTCATACATTGTTTTTCTTCCAATAGAACAAATGAAAATGCCATGAAATTGCTAGCACTTCTGAGTGCTTATCAAAAGAAACACATGGTTGAGATTCTGGCATATCATAGCTGTGATTCTCAAACACGAAGTACTCCAGAATTAGAGTGTCTCATAAGACTTCAGTATCAGAATATTCAGCAGAGGCATGTGGTCTTTCTGACAGGTAGAAAATAATTATAAATTTAATATATATTTATATGTACATAAAGATGTTATTATGTATTGACCATGTTTTGTTCCTTCTTTGCTTAGAAAAGAATGTGTCAACCTTTGCAAGTTATGCTGATAATGGAATAGTGGTTACTACTGTCAGTTCCTTTATGCACAACTTCAAAAGTCTAGTTGGCTACCATAATTCAGTTACAGAAGAAAGCCTTCATTCTCCCAGTGATTATGAAAAACAATCAGGTAATAATATAGTTTAATTTCTCTTACATACAGGTAGTTAGATACTTGAAGCGGGAAACCTAATGTGTATATGCTTCAATATAAGTAAAGAATATAATGTTTCTAAACTGTAGAACACAGTGTAAAAATAGAAAATAGAAAAGTAGTGTTGTACCTCACCTTAATATAAATTTGGTCTGATAGGGCATTCAAGAAACTCCATGCAATATAGAGGGCTTAGGATAAAGACGGCAGAGTTGAAGTGTGGAAAACAAGCAGTGAGTGAGGGCATCAGTAATTGTGATGGGTAATTTTCATATCAAATTCTGACCTACTGTATAACTTTAGATGCTGTTTTGACATTAAATCCTTTGGAGCTGGAAGTTGGGGTTTCCCAACAGTAAGCATGAACACATTTCGCAGAAGCTTTTAGCATCGGAATATCCGGACATTCACAAGAGGGTTATATGTGTGTTGAGTAAGTGAACAAAAATGACAGAAGACCAGCCTTAAATGATATGCGACTTTGAGACCTGAAGCCTAAAACTGTGTGAGTAGTGCTTAGTATTTTTAGATAAGTTTTCTATTTCAATAGAGTAGGATTTTTCTCTTCTTAATGTAGTTCTTGTAGAAAACGATGAAAAGGATGAGGAGGACATGTCTCTGGATTCAGGGGATGAAGCATCACAAATAGAAGTTTGCAATGATGCCTCAAAATGTGATTCCCATTTGGAAGGTTTTCAGACAGAGACCAAAGGACCACATGGAACAGATTCTAAGCAAAACTCTCAAAGTGATGCACTGCTATCTTCTGAAGAACAACACTACTCTCTGACAGAAAAGACATCTAAAATTGTAATGCAAGATATACAGCCAGTTACTCCTGTTTCAACTACATGCTCTGTTGAAGGGGAGAGAACTAATTCAGCTGAACAAGTTCCTCTCAGCTTTCAGATGTATAATAGACAGTTGAGTGTGCCTCATCAATTCAGTCATTTTAATGTTCTCACTCATCAGACATTTTTGGGAACAGCGTACCCTATGTCTAGCAGTCAAAAGCAGGAAAGTGGAACTTGCTTTCTGACTGCCTATGGTCAGAACATGGATATGGACCAGTCTTCATCTTCATCTAATAATTGGGATATAAGTTGTGATTCTTCAAGGCCATTTCCCAAACAAAATTAAGCAAAGCAGAAATGTGATTTTTTTAAAAATATTTGTTGCAGACTTAAAAAAAGTGAATTAACCATTTCTATTCTCTGATCTAAGCATTTGTCTCTTATCTCAGAAGTTTTCATGTTTATTTAAATTATGAATGGTCTGTACCAGATGAAGCACCTGAAGTTTGAAATAAATATATATATTTTTAACATATACTGTACTTGAATGAACTTGTTTGTTGGTACTTCTAAGTTTTACATTTTGTAGTTCATGTGTAATCAAGACTTCCAACCTGAAGTCTAAAGATGTACTTTTGAATGTTTGCCTGAAGCATATGTGAAAGAAGAGGGTTCATTTTTAATGTAAAGTGTAAAAAGACATTCAAGCCACTTTTTCTTTATAACAGCTGTTATGTACATATGTGAATGTTTTGTATAAAATCTTTCTATAGCTTTAAAACCAACTCTAGTTACTTCATCAAATATCCTGGAGTTTTGGTTACGTACCTTTATTAGAATAAACAATAGGTGCAGTTCATTTGAAATGAATAAAATGAGTTATCCGGAGAGGATTTAGTAGCAAGTTGCATTTTGTTGTGTCATCTGTTTCCATGAAATAGATGCAACCAAGAGGTTTATTTATTGTTATAAATCAAGTTACCTTTTCTAACCATCAAGTTCTGAAATTACAAAAAGTACATAGTACTTTGATTAGTATTCTAAGTTTAAGATTTTTTTTATCAACATAGTAATACTAAATTGGGATATTTCTGATGGAAAATTTAGAATTCTATGTATACATAGATGAACTTGCTTCATTAATATCAAGGAAGTTAAGAATAGCTTTGTGTGGAATTACTCTCATAATATACTCCTGTATCCCTGGATTTGGATTTTTTTTTATTAAGACATTCATAACAGAATAGAATGCTACAATTATATTTTATAGATTTTTTGAATATGAACTGTGCTTTACTGTTAAATGCATATAAAATCCCTCAAGAAATCTGTAGCATTCTGTGATTAATTATAATGTAGAAACATGCAAATAATGCATAACATGGAAGAATTAGTTTTGTGTTGATCACACTGTCTGCCATAAGTAGAACCTAAAGTCATGTTTAATGAAAAAATGGGTTAAATATATCTTTTTATATATTTGATTGGAAAGCAGGAATAGATGCAGAAAACATAAATAATTTAAAGCTTTAAAGCAGGAGGTCCCAAATGTTTTAAATGGTGAGCATGTTTGAAATTTTTTAGAGTGTATTGTATTCACTCACAAAATGATTTACTGTGGTGGAGTTTGCTTATTCATGAAATAAGCATATTGTTGCAGTGATGGACATGGTTGGTCATCACATAACACCCTTAGCAGGAGGCAAATTGATAAGGGTATACTTATCTTATTCCCCAAATTACTTTTCTGTTTGGCAGGTAAGAACATTTCCAAGCAAAAAGCCCTGAGTTGTAGTCTTTAACCATTTTCAATTTCTAAAAATTCATATTTTGGTCATATCATATACACAGCATTTGGACTATAAAGATAAAACTGTAATTAATGGTGTTCTGAAGCATGTCAAGCATTACTTCTGTTTTATTTAGGGTGGGGTAAATAAGCTACGGGATCACAGCTTTAATGGGAGGAATAAACCACTGACGATAACAATTGAATATATGGTTTGAATACAAGGTAAGGAAGGAAGAAAATGTAATTATCTATAAAGCAGTATTGGAAAAAGTAGTGGGCAGGCTAAAATGTCTAGCAGCCTGAATTTTCAACAATGGAAATAAGAAATTTAGGGAGAACAACAAAAAATATGTTATTGTCTTGGGAATGTAAGCTGTAATATATATTTAGAGGAATAGGGACAAGTTTTTAAATTGATATTTTCTAATGAGGGGCTGGTTGCAGAAGATGAAATTGAACATGCCTAGAGAATATATAGAACCTGCTGTTTTGAGGATCAAAATATTAGATGAAGCTCTGATCATGTTGTAAGTCATAGAACAATGTGATTCTGGATAAATCAGATGGGTTCAAAATTTTTGTCATAGTTTACAAATGTAGCCTCTTGTAGTGTCTAAGGTATGGAAAGTTTTTAAACAGGATAAAGAAAATATGATAGTGATTAAATAATTGGATTAAGATTAGAAAACCTCATAAAGTTGTTTTTATTTTATGGTTTGAATTTATGTAATTGGGTTTTATTGGTGTGAACTACCCAGAATTGTATTTAAGATGGGTGGTCATTTAAATCTTTTAAATAAGATAAATAAACCTAGTGCCAGTCATGTGAATATGTAACTCACCATTGGCCTCATAAGACTTCATAGAGAGGGAGAAGACAAATTATGGTGCCACTTTGATCTCTTTAGAGGAAGCATGTTTAATATTAGGCTGTAAGTGACTAAAATATAGGTAACTAGTCTGTTGCTGTGAAACATCTGCAGTATTGATTTTTGAGCATGTTCCCTCATGAATATTAGTGGATAGTTGCTAATGTAAATATTCTGTTGATTTTCCTTCTGACTCCTTAGTCTGATTCTCAATTGTTTAAATTCTGTATATAATTCTCATATATACTGTGGAAAAGTTGGCATCATTTCTTCCCCCCTTTTTACCCACTATTATAAGTTCATGCTAAGTTGAAGCTAAATGTGTATTTGTGGTTGCTTGATGGCAGATGATCAATCAGATGGTCTAGGTAAAGTGAACGTCAGGATTTTCCATCTCTCTGTTGGTTATAGTTAAACTGAAGTATTTTCTATTAAAAATATAATGTATAGATTTTGAACTCTATCCAAATCACTGATTTATGAATCTGTATTTAGCATCAGAGTCACCTAGACATAAAGTCCCACCTGTAAATGTAAGTTTGTAAGGTAAAATAATGACCAATTCTAGATAATTTTTTTCCTAGCATTTTCCTACAAGTGCAAGGTCCACTTTTTTTCAGATCAACTAAGTGTTAATCCATTTGGTTGTAACAGGAATTGATCTTTGATGCTATGGGCTGAGAGAATGACTGGCTCAAAGTCACCCAGGTGACTTTCATGGCTAAGGCAGGACTAGAACTCACAGTCTCCTGGTTTCTAGCTGGTACCTTAGCCATTCAATCAAACTGGCTCTCGAACTATAGAATCCTGGAATGTAAGGTGCAAGGTCATTAAACAGCCATCTCAAGAAAATCTTGTGGAAAATCTTACTGTTTCTCAGTTTCTGAACTAAGAGTGCATTTCATTTTATTTATTTATCCAATTTAGAAAGAATTGCATATAGTTCTTAGGCTTTGTCACTGTATTGGCAGTCCTTGAATTATGAACATCCAATTTAAGAAGAACCCCTAGATAAGAACAGGCTGCCTATTATTAAAAATGGCAAACAGTGTTCCTCCTTGAGCCAATGTATCTCTGAAGCTTCATGTTTTTAATATAGAGACTATTTTCAGCAGTTCCTGAAGGCGTTTCTTGGTTGAAGGGTAGTGATGTTTGTCATTTTTAGTCATAGGCAGTTTATAAGTACTATACAAGTTCTGATTTAAATACAAATTTGGATAAAAGACAGAACTTGTTCATAATCGAGGATTGCCTGTACTCCATGATGTCCTAAATTCCCCCCGCCATCCCTTCTTGTTTTGTTCTGGGAAAGTTTTGAGATTTATTCTTTTTGCTGTTTAAGGAATGATGGAAAGTCAGTGAGAGCTTAGGGCTCCATGAATCCTTAGGCCTTCTCAACCTTCCCTTCTAGTGACTTTCAAGGGTTGTAAAAGACTGTTTGAGATTGGTAAATTGGAAGGAGAAAAGTTGACTTTCTTCTTCCAAGTAAGGGAGCTCTCTTGGAGAGGAAAATCTGATGTGTATCTTGATATATTATAGAATTGAACTTTTAGGCTTTCATGTGTGTGACATTTGCTCTAAATTTAATTGGTGTATCAATATTACTTTAAGGTTTGATTCAGATTAAATATTAGGCCATGATTTTGAGTGGGGATTAATATTTAAAAGAAATGATTGGAAGCAACTTGACATGAATTCTACTCTTTGTCAAGAAATATTCAGGACAAAAAACAATATATATTATCAGTTTGTACTCAGGTAAAAAGTTATTAATTAGTTGAATACTATTGTATATATAATATATAAACTTTATTGTCAGGTGGGAAGGGAACCATGTTACAGTGATGGATATTTGAGTTTTTGTGTGTGTGATTGTGTGTATTAATTTGCATTTAAAAATACCTTAAAAGTCTCTAGACATAATATTCACTATAAGAACCTGTCTATTCCAATCAAGATGGAAGATCCAAATAAATTAATATGTATAATTGTAGAAAAGCATGGTATCTGCATAATAAATTTTGGGAAAGCTAACTATAATTATATTCCATTTCAACATATTCAATTTAACCATAAATATGATTTAATGCTTCAGTTATATATAATATTCACTCACTGGGCATTCTGTTTATGCAAAAGGCTAATAAGTGTCTTAGATATGAATATCATTTTTGTCCCTTTTTAAAATGAGGCAACTTCAATATTTATATCACCACAATCAAAATTAATGCTTTATATGGCAAACAGTTTAAATGCCAAACTAGAAGATCTAATTGTTTCATTGCTTAAAAAAAATGAAATGAAAAATCTTATATTACAGTAGAAAATAGGAATATCTTGTAAATCTTGCAAATGCTCAACTGTATTACTTTGCAATATTGGACATGTCTAAATTCTGTGACTACTTTGGTACAGTCTATTTCAGTTAAAAAGTAGTTGAGTTATGATTTCAGTTGTGTTTGTAGAATTTATTATTTTATTACATTTATTTGCCGCCCAACTTGCAAAGAGTGATTCTGGGCAGCATACACTAAAATAGCTATAAAATATACAATAAGTAAAGGCAAAAAATGAAAATAAAAATAAAGCGTGAGATTAAGAGAAGCAAGATGGGATACAAATGGATAAACAGGGTCAGTTAATCAAGTAATTATTAAAGACATATAACTACCCAGCTCCCAGGCCAAACCACAAAGCCATGTCATCAGGCTTTTTTGGAAGACCAGATGGATGGGGACCATTCTCACTTCGATGATGTTCCAAAGGGCGGAGGCCACGGCAGAGAAGGTCTGTCTTCTAGACTGTCAGTCAAAATTCCCTAGTTAATGGGATCCAAAGGATGCCCTTAACTGCTGGCACGGATGGGGCAGGCTGAATCCATTGGGGTGAGACAGTCCTTTAAGTAACCAGGATCTATGCCATGAAGGACTTTATAAGTGATATCCAATAACTTGAATTGCACCTGGAAACAAATTGGCAACCAGTGCAGCTCATGTCATGGTGTTCTGTGGGTCACCCTTGGGACCCCAAGGACTTCCCATGCAACTGCACTTTGCACCAGTCTGTAGTTTCCAGATGTTCTTCATGGGTAGCCACTTGTAGAGGCATTGTAGTAGTCAAGCACAGGGACTCCTGGTCCAAGTTTGGGTGTTAACT
>JANHZU010010796.1:561928-572377 GCA_032468055.1 Acrochordus granulatus | reverse complement strand
TTCTAGATCGACAGAGCTATCAGTTAAACGTTACATCCTCTGTACATCCCTAGCTTGAAACAGCTTGCAAGGTCTTCTGAAACATTCCTCCCTTAGTCATCTGGTTTCTTATCTCCAGTCACTCCTGTCTTTGGCTGTTCTAATAAGCAACCTTATTCATGAAAGTTACTTATGCTGTGAGTTACATTTTATAAGAGCAATTATTTTGCTTACCATTCCATCTGATGATCACCACACTCACATTTCTCAAAGTAGTAATAACCAGGTACCCCTATACATGACTCCTCACACTGACCAATGATTTCCTCTGTTGATATCACAAGCTGCATGGGTGTCAATTAAAACTTTAGAAACACTCTCACTTTTTTCTTCCATGTATGCATATAACTTTATTAGAGAAGTATTTAAACATTAAATCTTCAGATTGGGTAGTTGTTGTAAGGCACTAATATGATTATTTAGAATAGGCAAACAAAAGTTTGGTTCTTCAGTTCGATCAAGAAATGCACATTTTTAAAAAAAACATGCTATAGAGAAAATGTATATCAAAACATACACTGGGGAAATGTATATTTAAAGAGAAACTTGGGAATTTAAGTTCAAAATAAATGATCTGTGTTACAGAATTTTCTGTATAAAAGTTGGAGATATCTAGGAATATTGTGAACAAAAAAGGGATGCATGTCTTTGTTACATACTTTTAAAAATCCATAAAACTAAGAAATCAAACAATTGCTTCCCAGTGGTAAGATAGAATGGATTTATATTTATCCACACATCCTTAATATATAATGCTGCTGTGGCAGTTTCCATCATAGGTGTGCTGGGAGATAAAATTTCATACTCTGAGGTTTACTTTATACTGTGGCAATTGTTATCACTGTGTAGTTGGCAGTCTTAATTTCTTAATTAACAGAAATTGCGTCTGTTACTCTCTTAGAAGTATCAGGGCTAGTGATGTGCAGAAAGTTGCTGTATTACTTGGAGAATTTACTCAATATATTCATTGTGCCGTAGTAAGATGCCAGCATAAACTATGTCTCACACATAAGGATTGAGGTTGGTGAGTTCCCCAGGCTATAGATGACTACTATGAAATGATACCTCAATTGCCAAGCATCAGAAGCCTCAAAAATTCACTGAGAATATGTACCTGTTTCCCTCATCTTTGCATTGCAGTGAGCAAGCAGCTGTTGTGTATGTGTCTCATTCTTGTCTTCTATATAGATTCTGAGCTGTGTCTCTGCGTCTTCTGTCAAGTCAAGCTGAGAAATTGAGCTAAGGGTGAAGTGTGGAGTGGAATGATTTATTACTAACCTCAGGTGTGAAGCCTGGTACTCCAGCAATGGCACTTAGTATAGAATTAAAGGACTAGGCTATAAAAATGAAACGGAGGGGGGTATTACTTTAATGCTGGATCTGATAGAGAGCTTGGGAATGACCGCCTCCTGTCAGCTAGAATGTGAAAATATTTATGTTCCATACCCAGCAATCTAACATATGGATCAATACTTTTGTCTCTCCAGAGTGGAATGCCTCTCCAGACTCTCTATACCATGGTTATGGAGCATGACATAAAGGCAGGGAATGTAGCCATTGAGACAGCTGGAATTTTGCACATGAGAGAATATTATGAGGTATAACATTTTCTGGTTTATATAAAACATCCCTATTCAAGAGCAACAATTTAAAATGCCCCGTGAGTCCATGTGTTGACTAGAATCTTGGTCCTAAAGAGATTGTTGCTGGAACACCTGCATTTGAAGAAGATGGGGCTGGGGAATAGAGATAAAATGCTAAAACTGCGGGCATTTTTTGTTCAATTTTCATCAAGTACTCATTATATTTCAGACATATTGTGGTTTTGCTGAATTCCTGCTTAATACTTCATCCTCTCCTACTAAGTACACTTAACAGTCCTCTTTGTATTATAGCCTCTTTGGGCCAAAAGGAATGAAATTGAGAAATGGCGGAAGGAATTCAAAGATCAGTGGCAGAAAGAGCAGAAAAGAATGGTAAGAGCAAAGCAGGGAATGAAGTTGCAATCATGGTTATTTTTTTGACAGATATGCATGGTTCAGATCCTATAACTGCTGCTACACATTAAAAATTGTTAGGAAATTTCTGGACAATGGAAAATCAGGTTGGTGGATAGACAAGAAAAACCTTTTTAAGGAGGTTAGGAGTTTTAATTCCACACTTAGAAAGTACTAGGTCATAGGAGGATGAACAAAGGGTCACATTAATTGTTTCCACGCAAAACCATATTTCTTATAACCCATGGTCCAGATCTTCATATTGAAGGAAAATGCTGTATTATTTTTCCAAGGATTCTGTTCTCAGGAATATTTTTTCATAACCAAAAAATTGTACTTTTCCTTCAACTTATGAAGGTATAGAAATCCTAATCTTTTAAAGGTATAGTCTAATTATTTTTGTTAGTAAATTTTGCAAGCAAATAAATAAATGTTTAAGCCATCCAGAATCACTTATGTGTGAGTCCAATGGCTATATAAATTTGTTTAATAAATTAAAATGAATTATCATATTTACTATTGTTTTGGGTATTTTTGTATTATATTTTATATGGTTTTGCATGATGATATTCAGTTAAATCTGTACAATTTGTGCAGATGTACTGTATGATAGGTGATACATAAGTATTTTATAATTGGTATAGTAATTATAAAGCCAGTTTGGTTAGTAGTTAAGGCAGCAAGCTAGAAAGCTGGAGATAAGTCCCATCTTAGTTACAAGGCCAGCTAGGTGACTTGGGCCAGTCACTCTTTCAGCCGTGGGAAGCAGGCAACGGCAAATCACTTCTGAAATCTTGCCAAGAAAACTGCAGGGACTTGCCCAGGCAATCATCAGGAATGAAAAGTCAGCCCCCCTCAAATAAATAAAATAATAATAACCAGCAATTCAGAAGCATGCAAAATGCAAGTAGATAAATAGGTACTGCCTAAATTGGTGGAAAGATAACAGCGTTCCAGGCGCCTTGGTGTAAGTCATGCTGGCCACATGACCATGGAAGTGTCTTTGGACAATGCTGGCTCTTCACCTATGAAACGGAGATGAGCACCGTCCCCTAGAGTTGGACACGATTGTCAGGGAATCCTTTACCTTTAATAATCATATTCAGTATGATATGAAAACTAAGGTGTTCACCACTACATCTTGCAGGATTATTATTGGTAAATATTGGAAGAGGAAGTGTTGCCTTGAACTTCTGGGGAAAGGCAGGATCTAATAATAATATAAATACATTCAAAAAGCATTCAGAAACAAAGCCTACACCAAATAATGAACAATGGCAGTTTGTTTCCTCTAATTGCAGAATGATTCCTTGTCTTCGATGCGCAAATCACGCCTCCATTACCTCCAGCGCTGTGAGGATTTGGAAAAAGCCAAAGTGCAAAGTGCCAAAGCAGAAGAAGAGTTCCAGACTATCACAAGTAGTGGAAACAAACAATTGGAAAAACGGCGACGTTGTCGAGATGAAGCTCAGTTAAAGGTATTGGTCTTGGGACTTCAGAGTTAAATGTTCTGCCTCTTCAATTTGGTCCCTGAAGCAGATGTTCAGTTTGAGGATTCAGGCACTCATTATAGCAAGGAAAAATATAGAAATATGTAGAGAAGGTACAGATTGCAAAGGTAATTTGAGCAATGAGTTACAGCTTTTTACAAGCTTGCTCTAAATTTTTGCTTTTGTGAACCACATGTCAACCTGGATGTAATGGATGCAGATAGGGAAAAGTGATAGGTCCTAAAAGTTATTTTATCATTAGAAGTGATTTTTGAAATGAATGACAGCTTCTGAACATAGAGAATCATATCCTTAATTGCTTTGGTTCTTGACTGCTGTGAATACTGCTCAAGTCATTTGACCTGCCACAGTTCTGCCAGACCAGTACTTTGCCTCCTTTATTGAAGTTTCCTTCCACTTATGAACCTGTTAAAATTGATGTGAAAGAACTGGCTACTTAATCTGTAATTGTGAATGGTCATCTGGGAATTCAAATAGATTTGGGATCTCTATAGAGCTCATTTGAATCTAACAAGCATGGCATTCTTTCTCTTCATTTTCCTCTCAGATTTTTGAAGACTTTTTAAGTCAGTTTTTAATTCACTGGGTCTTCAAACCCTAGCTTAAGTTTTATTGGCATCAATTTAAGACTTGGTTTCTTATTACAATTGTTTTTAACAATACTGATTTGCTTTTTATTGTTGTTTTTATAAAGTGAATGTGTTGGTAACTGCCCAGAGTTATTTGAGTTGGGTGGATTATTATATGGTTAAATCAAATTTTTTTGAATTGCTCACAAGATATACTTTTACAGAAAATAACATGTTGCTTTAAATCCAGTAGTAAAGCTCACACTGAATGATCTACATTATGTGAGATCAAGCTGTTTGTTTGTTTGTTTGACAGATGCAGTGACATGTCTCCAATTTGTAGTGAACATTTTTTTTAATGATGGTTTTTTGGATGTTGGAGGGGTGTTGGAAGGAGTTGAAAAGTCTGAATTCTAGACTTTTATCTGATGGAGGGACAATAAGCTTGTGTGGCTTAGGAACAAGTGATAGTTTCCTGAGTGAGCTGTAATGTAGAACAAATCAGGTTGTCAAGGTTGCCAAAGAAGCAGAACTTAGGAAGATCAAGAATGGTGACAAAAGGAAGTGGCTTAGGAAAAGAAAAAAGACATTAAAAGACATTAACTCTTAGCCTGTCCTTATTCTGCTGTGAAGGCACTGTTGATTAAGAGATTGATCACTGAATTGCTCTCAAAGCATCTGAGGAGGTTAATAACCAATATTACCAATAGATAATATTTCATGTGTATTAGTAATGGATCTGGCTCATTATATCAGACATAATGTACCCTATCATGTTAATTGTCTTTAAAAATATTGTGCAAGTGTTGTATAGCACAGAATGAAATCTAGGAGCTGGGCAGATTTCATGCAACTGAAAAAACGCTGTTGCTCTTGATTGCTTCTGTAAGTACTCTGATAAATTGCATGACATGGAAATGGGCAAGAGAAAGTTTCTCAAGGTAGCTCTTAAACCCTAACTAATATTAAGTGGCTCCATTGCTGTTGATAACTGCTGCTCTCTCTTAGCCTTAATCTTAACAGTTACATTTAATTTTTTTGGATGTAATTTTTTATATATACTGCTGTTGTACAGTTGTACAGTTTTATTGTATGCCACCCAGAGTAACTTTTTCATCAGATAAGTGGCCATATAAACCTAATGAATAAATATTAAATAAACAAGAACACATATATTATGCCTGTAAAATTCAGTATGTAGCCAGTTATCCAGTACTGACTACAGGATTTTTTTTATATAAACAACATTTTATTGCTTTTAAAATAACAGAAAAAGAAGAAAAACAAGAGGAACAAAACACAGAAATACATACATAATAAAAATGCATAACAAGTGCTTAAAAATGAGTGAAAAAATATAATAGAAAAAATAAAATATATTGTTATAATAAACAGTAAACAGTAACTATATATAATTATCTAACGCAAACATTATGCACACACACATATTTCTATTACATATAACTATCCTGTTTTTAACAAACCTATATTCTGTATAAATGACTCATATTTTCATTATATTTATAATGTCTACATATCAGTAGCAAGTATAATCAATCCATTGAGGAAATAGGACCTATTTTTGTCATTCCAGTGTTGTAATATCCATCTTTTAGCTATAGTAAGGGCATGAAGAATGCATTTACATTGTCTACTTGTCAAGTTTCATGTATCAGATAATTCAAGAGAATATTATCCTCTGAAATGTTTAGCTTTTGTTGCATATACTGGTTACAGGATTATGTATCTTGAGTAGAGATGGACTGCCACTCCATGCATTTAGAAAAATCTCTTGGAACTACAGATAGTCTCACTTAGTGACTGTTCAAAGTTATGACAGACCCTCCAAAAGGTATTTATTACCCAGTTCCACAATGGAACACATCTCCATGGTCACCTGATCACATTTTGGGTGCTTGGCAATCAGCCTGCATTTTTGGTCATTCACAGCATCCTGCAGTCATGTGACCATAATTTTTTATGTTTTTTGTTTTCCAGTGTTTACTTCTGGTTTCCAGTAAAAAATGCCCATTGGATAAAATGGATTCATGTTAACAACTATGGCATTTGTTTAATGACCACCAAAAAAAGATTGTAAAATTGGGCACAGTCATGTGGTGCCCCTCTTAACAACTGCCGTGACTTGTGATTATAATTCAAGGCTCAATTACAGTCATAAGTTGAGGACTATAGGGCCAATCTAAACAATAGAAGAGAAAATTGATAAACGAGGGCATCCATCACAAAATAAAGAAAGGGAATATAAACACAACATTGGCATTTTGTAAATCAACGGACACAATCAGAAGCCCTGCTGCAAGGGTTCATAATCATAATTCCATAGGAGGAGCTGCTTAGGCATCCTCTTTCACTAACAAGAAATGTATCACTTGCTGCAATTCCAGAAGCAACTGTGGAAGCAGTACGGAAGTCTGTATCAAACTTCAAACCAGACACAGAAATAAATCTTGGCTTTCCAAGAAAGCGCTATCGCACAGGTTTTTATGTACTCAGCTGTTTTTTAAACATGTTTTCAAGCAGACCTTTGAAAGAGTGGCAGGCCTACAATTAAAACAGAAAGGAAAGAACATGGCAGAAGAAGAAGCACAGAAAGCTGATGTAAACTGAGAAAGACAGCAGGTTCTGCCAGCTCTCTGCTGTTGCAGATGACTACATTACAGTTTTTATGCTGCTTCGGATAACAAAATATTTCATATAGCCATGTTTGTTATTACTTTTGGGGGAAGGGGGACTCTTTGGGTGCAGCTGGCTGCTGCAACTCACTGCCAGTGCTTTTTATCCTTTATAGCGCTTACTGATTCAGGATACTTGGTGTCCTGCTTCAGGTTCCAGCCTCTTTGCCACACTGGTTTTTAAGAGATTGCTATATCAATTTCATTTTTGGATTACAGAGTTAGCAATATGGCCAGGAATGTCAAACAAAGCAAAAGCTTGCCTTTGAAGTATGTTTTCAAACAGCAGCGTGCAGAAGAGTCATCTGAAGTTGGTTCAAGAGCTAGGCCAAGGCTGTCAGCCAATCCCAAGGTCTAAGGTTTAGTTCATACGTGGGAATCATACACAAGCCGGATATTGTTTCCAGCAAAGAGAACAGAGGTAACCAAGTCTCTTATCTAGGCTGCAACCAACTGCCACTAATCAGAATGTTTACTCTGTTGCTTGGCAAGGAACCTAGTAGACTTCTCTGTTCTGCTGTCCTTTCTACTCATCTGGTGCAGGGATTGGGTGCCCTTATGTCATCCTCTGACAGATCCAACTGTTCAGGTGCTGTTTGTGATTGATCAGCTCAGCTGATATTCCACAGGCTTAGCTGAAGCAGCTTCCTCAGCTTCAGACTCAGACTCAGAGTCCAGAACGTCCACCATGACACTTTGGAGCTGACATGAAATTGACAAGTTTCCTCGGTTTCAGCCCATACGCTTGCTAAGACAGTCCACCACATATTGAATAGAGCTATTAGTGGTGATGATTTTTCCCATAGGCTGGTGGTATTGAGTGGAAGAGGGACCAAAGCCAAATAAATACAACACTTGCTGTCCTTAGACCATCATCTTAGGAAAAGAAGATTAGAGCTGAACCCTGGGAAGTGCAAATTAGGTTGGCATACTTTTTTATCAACTTTTTTGTCTACTAGAGGAATGTATGTTAGCAAAGTTGTGAACTTTCAATGGTGGTATTTAGTGGGATTTTGCACTCAGCCCAACTTACCTTATGGGGTTGTTGTGGGGAAAATAGGAGGAGGAAGGTGTGTTAAATATGTTCACCACCTTGAATTGTTTATAAAAATAATAAAAGTGAGATATAAATAAACTGTCACATTCGTTAAGTGAATGCCACAGTCAATAACCAAACATTGTAGTCATTAAGTGGATCCATTTTTGCTATGAGGCATTTTTTCTGGAAACGAGAAGTAAACGCGGTTTGTGGCAAAAATGTAAATTGTTTTCATGTAACCACAGAATGCTGCAAATGACCATAAATGTGGGTCAATTACCAAATGCCCAAAATACAGTCATGTAACAGTGGGAGGGGGCACCTGGTTGTTGGAATTTCAAATCTGGGTCATATGCAGTTTTTTTGGATCTGCTGTAAACTTTATTAAGCAATCCATTATAAGTCAAGGACTACTGTAATAATTAGCCCTAGAAGCAGCTGAGATGAGTCATTAAGTCTCTAGGAAAAAAGGAGGATGGGAGATGTAGTACCATTAATCCTATTGTAATGTTTTCAGTTCAGGAATAATCCACAAGGTGTCCAAAAAACAACTGTCACAAATACACCAAATTTTGTTTTTGTCAAAATGAACTGAACTGCAAAACTGATTTCAGGTTCTCTCTAAAATAAATTCTGCAATATACAGTCATGTGAAAAAGAAAATACACCCTCTTTGAGTTCTATGGTTTTACATATCAGGACAAAATAAAAATCATCTGGTCCTTAGCAGTTCTTAAAAATAGGTCAATGCAACCTAGATGAACATGTTATATTATACCATGACATCATTTATTTTACAAGAAAGCCAAAATTGAGATGCTTATTTCAGGTGCAAAACTTGCATTCATATCAGTTCTTCTTGTTGACATCCCCACAGTTAAGTACTTCATCCATTGGTGTATCCAAGTTGGCTTTTCCATAAGGTAAAGGTAAAGGTTTCCCCCGCCAGTCGTGTCTGAAGTGCTCATCTCCGTTTCCTAGCTGAAGATCCAGCATGTCTGAAGACACATCTGTGGTCATGTGGCTGGCATGACGATAGCACTGTTGCCTTCCCACCAAGGTGGTACCTATTTATCTACTTGCATTTTTACATGCTTTTGAATTGCTAGGTTGGCAGGAGCTGGGCAGGCAATGGGAGCTCACCCCATTAACGTGACAGCACTAGAGTCTCAAACTTGAGCTGCTGACCTTCCAGCCAACAAGCCCAGCATCTTAACTGCTTGTGTCACCATGTGCTTTACCTTTTCCATGGCTTTTCCATAGCTTTCATCAGTTTTTACTTCATGCACCCAGGTTCAGGAATCAGAAGTCATGTACAGAAGCTGTGTTTCTGATGCCAACAATCGCCATCTGGAACTGAAAAAAGTCCGGGGTAGAATTATCTCTCACATTCGCAAGCTAATGTATCAAGGAGATGAAATGCTGATGAGGGTAAATTATGATTTATGATTACATGTTTCCTTTGACTTTCCCTTCCACTATTCAACTTCATTTTCCAAAGACAGAGATGTGAGTGTATATTCATACTTCTCTCACTTAAGCAATTATTAAGGAGTGAATAGAATAGCCTTTTAAGTAAATTTAATGCACTCTTAACTGAGATTGAATGAATTTTCAAATTCCTACTACTGAAAGGTAACAGGAAAATATTGTAGGATTTCCAATACTTCCAAATTTCAAAAATAGTTCCAAATTCATAAATCAAGGAAATGTATTTATTTTGTATGTGTTTCTTGGTTTCTTTAGGTCTCCTTGAGAATGTTCAAGCTACAGCATGCTCAAGCAGAACGAATCCCTGTAGGGTACCAGAACTTGACTGAATTCTGCAAGCCATACAAGATTGGTGAAAAATATCTTGAATTTATTCAAAAGCTGCCCAAAAAAGAACTTCCTATTGAGGTGTACAGGTTTGAAGAATTTGCACCATTAGGGCAGAGGTAAGAAAGCATTATTCTTTTTCTTTTGTCCTCTGACTCATACATCCATACCCCTTCTCATCTTATACTCAGCAGTCCTGGTCGAAATGTCTTATTACTTGGCCCTGAAAATTTATGGCAATGAGAAAACATGTGTCCTTCCAGATGTTGATGAATTATACTGTAGCTCTCAGCAATCCTAACCACCATAGCCAGTTCTGAAGAATGCTGATAATTGCAAGTTCTATAACATCTGAGAGCTACAGGCCCTCCATTCCTAATGCCAGCAGCTTAGCGTGTGAAATGTGTACACTGCAGATTCCTCTGAGGGAAAATGTCTACCAGTGATTCAAATATGGAAAGCACATAGAACAAGTGTTTTCAGCAGACAAGAAACAAAGAGCTTTCCAAGATCTCTTAGAAATAGTACTAATTATTTCTAGTATTTAACCTTCTTAGACCCAGACCTTCCATCAATCTAGACATTTTGGAAGAAGCTTCTTAAAGTTTTTATCATATATTTGTGTGGCGATAATGTCATAGTCCTCCCAGTGAGGCACCACCTTGCTGTGTTTGGGGGGATTGTGTGCTCTGAAGAAGATGAGAGTTATGCCAGAGGTTCAACCATACTGGACAGGTCTCATCAGAGGAGCCAGACAAAGAGTGTCTCCCACCTATAAAAATA